>QKWP01002146.1:7122-84289 GCA_003550325.1 Gigaspora rosea
CATCTTTATTCAAAAACCAAACAACTTATTATTCCAATTGCTCAACTAGAATTGTATTTTCATCAAATATCGTCATCTCAAAAAAATCATGAGCCATCACTTAAAAACCAATTTATAATTTGAATTATAAACAAAATACTAAACTACCAAAGTTTATTAACATCAAGTACAAAAAAACACTGGATTCAACATTTCTTGGAAATGAAGATGTAAACATATCAATCAAAGATCCAAAGCTATTTGAAATAATCAAATCTAAAATTAATGAAATTCTATTTTATTGTAAAAAGTTGCATATGCGAGAAACAAATCATGTAGTTATTCAATATAAAAAAATGATTTGTGATATTGAGCAATCAAAAAACAAAAATAGCTTTGTAATTCGGTTATCAATTAGCTGGTCAAGATTTAAATTTCAACCACATTTGTATCGATACAAACCTTATTTAATTCCTTCTATCGGAAGATTAGCATTTTGTTTTAATAAGATTGCTGCACAACACAAATCAAATAAATAACAAATTCAAAATTGCGCAGCAATTTTGCAAAGGCGCATTCCAAAAGTTGAATATTGTAATTGCAATAATTTTACATATTGTGCTAGATTTTATAATCATTTTAAAAATTTTAAATTTTTTAACTATAATTGCTCAGAACATAATATATGCAAAGATTGTTTTTTGAGCCAAATACCTAAAAAATATTCTTCAATTCTAAATTTATATCAAATCTTGTAATCCCATAATTCTAATTATTTTTAAATAAAAATATATATATACCTCTATTAAGTCGTTATGACCTGATAGATTTTTACTTATATAATTTATTTTTGAATAATATTAAAAGGTGAGAGAGCTCCCAACTGTATGTGATTCTTGGTCATTCATTTTCCTTTAATCTATTACTAACTCTCACTTTCTACTCCATCAACCTCATGGATCCCGGCATTTGGTTTTCTGGCTAGTGTTCATAATTGTGATTCATTTGCTTGAATTATTTATGTTATAAATCCAAATGCCTAAAACAACTATAGGTTATTATACAGTTCGAATTGGACATAAACCAGGAATTTATATGAATTGGAACGAATGTAAAGAACAAATTTATCGATATCCTGGTGCTTTGTACAAAACATTTTATACAAAGCAGCAAGCTAGAAATTATATAAATGAAGATAATGAAAATGAAACTGATAAATTAAAAGTATGGACAAATGGATATTGTGAGAATAATGGAAAAAAAATGCATTGGCTAGTATAGGCATTTTTTTTGGAAATAATGATTCTTGAAATTTATCTGAGCAATTACCAGGAGAACGTCAAATGAATAATCGAGCAGAATTATATGCTGCAATTCGCGCATTAGAAATTGTTGATGATGAACAAGATATAGTGGTATTTACAGATAGCACATATGTAATAAATTGCTATAATATTAGAAATCCAAAGAAAAATTTTGATTTGGTTAATAGATTAAATGATTTACTCAAAGAACGAAAAGGAAAAAGCATATTTAAATATGTACGAGCTCATACCGGTATTTACGAAAATGAACAAGTGGATAAACTTGCCTATTTAGGTTCTAAAAAGAAAACTGTAAAAGAATTTAATTTTCCTGTTTGTAAATTAACAATACAGAAATATTTTATATTATAAAATATTTAATTAATAAATTTTATAAAATATAATTAATTTTTTCAGGTACATTTTTTGAATTCAAAGTGATTGTATTTAAAATAATTAGTTTAGTTTGCACGTTTGAAGACAGCGATATGGAGCGAGGCTGGGAGCTGCAGCCACATCAACGATATCATCGCTGATGACATCATCGATACAGGTATCCCATATCAACGTTTTCAAACTTTCAAACACGCATTAGTTTTATGATTTGTACCCGGGCTCCTTAGGAAAATGTGGAGTTAGGAACTTAAAACTAGCCCACAGGGCTGCTAAAAAAAAAGCGCCGCAGGCCATTAGCTAGCCGGCAGGCTAGCTTAAATAATTAGTTTAAATTTAATAAAATAAAATTTATTTATTTTTAAAACAAAAATATTAATACAGTTGCCTCACTCTAATCTGAACCTTTCTAAACTGAATATTACTAAACTCTCTAAACCAAACTAAATCTCCTAGAACATTGGTAAATTTTATTATAAAGTTTGGATAAGCTATATATAACTTTTTGAAAACTGAACTTTTCCAAATTTTTACATAGTAAAAAAAACAGTCCTAGCAGTTCAGATTAGAGAGAGTTAACTGTATATAGTTAGATTAATAAATTATTGTGTAACTTTATTTTAAATAAAATTAACTTAGTATAAAAATTTAACCCAATTTTATAATGCCTGTTTTTACTGTATGTATTTTTTTTGTTTGTTTTTTTTTTAAAAAAATTATAATTAATTTGTATATATTTTTTTAAAGTTTGATGCTTTTGCATTCGGCCTTCTTATCGATTTTTATACAAAGCTTTTTTTCTATTTCTATAATCTTTGTGGAAAAGGATATATTGGTACATTTTGTGCTTTATTTTGTATTTTTATAATACTGCTTGTCTTGGTTCTTATTTTGGCTGAAGAAATTTCATAGTGGATTCGTTTGTTTTTGTTTTGGATACTTGTATATTGGTGTTATGTAGCTTATGCAGGATTTTGGTTAACGGTGAGATATGTTCTTATAATATTTCATATAAACTATAAAAGAATAATGATTTATTTACCTGAACCTACTTTGAATTGATAAGCAGTTTTTTTAAAATTTTTTGTCTGTTAAAAACAACAAAAAATTCTATATCATTTTTTAGAACATTAATTTTTTAAAAAAATAAAAGATAAATAATGGATAATTAAGATAATAATAAAATTATTCTTCCTAATAAAATGATAATATACAAAAATTTATTTTTTTAAAAATTATTGTATTTTTTAAATATATTTTATTAAATAAATATTAATATTTTAAATAAGTAAATGTGAGCAAGCTTTAGAATTAACTAGTGCTTATAAAAATTTAAAAAAAAAACAATAAATTTTTAAAAAAATCAATTAAAAAAACTATTAATAATTGAAATAAAAGTTGAGCAAATAATATAAAAATATGAGATAGTAAAACAAAAATGTAAAAAAGTTTTAGAAAAAACACAAAGAATATTCTATTTAAAATTGATGAATTGTTAAAACAATTACCTTTTTAAGTAATAATAATGACAACTAGTAATAATTTTTAAGAAGAAACAATTCTTCAACGTATAAATGAAATAAAACAATTACAGGGTTCAAATGATTTTGATGCTACAATTAAACTTTTAAAAATAACTTCACAAAAAATTTTTAACAATTTTGAAGAATTTGTAAAAGATAAAACACAAACAATAGAAATACTAAATAATACTATTTTGTTTTTGTTAGCAGAACTTGAATACTATAAATCTGTTTATTTTGAATCTTTAAAAAAAAATTTTGAAAAAAATTTTGAACAATATGTTTTAAAATTTATAACTTTTTACTACAGCGTATACAAGATACATTTAATCATTATAAACAAAATCCTGTATTTAATTTTTTATTCAAGCGATTTATTGGTTTATCATCATTTCATTTTTCATTTTTTTATGTATTTGTTATTAAATTTTTATGTTCATATAGATTATTCAGAGTATTTGAAATTATGTTTTATAATTTATTAATATTGATTATTGTGATTGGATATATCAATTATATTACAAATCAAAATATGTTATGTATTGTTATAATAAAGCTAAAAAGTAAAATTTAAAGAATCAAAAACATTGTTAATATCATCATCATTTTCTATGTCATCTAATTCTCGAGTTACCAAAATTTTAAATATTTTATGTAAATACTCTTTTTTATTATCATTATTATTGTATGATTTGATACCATTTATCAAAAAATTTTGTATTTTTTTTAAATTATCAGTTGAGATTTCAGATTGTTTTTTCAATGATTGTTGATATTGAATGATTATTTGTTTGATATTTTCTTCATCATCAATATATTCTTCAGGAAATCCTAATGGGTTTGTTAAAGAAAATTTTCCTGGATTAAACAATATTGGGTATTGAGCTGGATCTTTGTATTTTGGATCTTTTTCTAATTTGTTACATTTTGTTCCTTTGATTTTTTTAGTTGACATTAACCAGATATAATCATTTATATTTTTGATTAATACTTTAACATCTTCAATTTTTCTTTTAGTATATTTTGTTAACAAAAATTTATCATCCTTTTCAATAACCTATGAATAACACAAAATATCCAATAATGATTTTCCTGCTTTACTTTTTTATGAGCATCTTTAATTAATTTTTTTACATAATCCATTTTAATTCGATTAAATTTTTTCTTATCATCAGCATTTAGAGTATGTTTGTATTTGTCTACTATAAATGAAATTTGAACATTAATGTTTCCATTTGCATTTCTAACTGGTTTGGCATTATCAGGCAATTGAGTTGGAAAATTTTCTTCATCTGAATCTTCTGACGAAGGACGTTTTGAAGGTTTTTGCAAAGTAGCAATTCTAACTTCTTGTATTTGATGTATTTTTTTAATAGATCTAGGATGGTAGTAAAAAGGTTTGATCGATTTCTGCATCTATTTTTATCCTCCAATCATCTTGTAATTTCTTGATTTCTGTTTCAATATTAATTGCTGCTTCAACATTATTATACAAATTGTTATGATAACGAGTTTTTCTCTTTTTATCCAATTAATCTATATAATGCTCATTCAATAGTAATGATTGATTCAATTTTTGTATATCTAATGTTATTTGTGATTTGTCAGTTAATTCTTCAAGATCTTCAGTAAAATCTAATATTTCTGATAAAGTATCAAATAACACATCTTCTGTTTCAGCTTGAAGTTTATCCAATTAAAATCTTCTTAATTGATGTATATCTGCAAGCTTTCTATTTGTTAAAAAGTTTTTCTGATTTCACCAATTATCCCATGGGTACTATGTAACAACCCATGCTTTTTTTCCTAGGTTATTTTCACCGGTCTATATGAAAATCATATGACACATGATTTTTATACAGACCGGTGTGATTAACGTCAATTCACGTTATGTAATCAACAAGACTTAGTATTTCTTTACGGGTCTTAAAATAGTCATATTTACTAGGGCGTAGGTTTTAAAATTGTGAAGACTATTAGATATGGTGGGTTTTGAGGTCCAGTGGGTTTTAAAATTGTCATAGGAAGACAAATGACTGTAATAGATTTGAAGAGTTTTAAAATTGTTATAGACAGACGAAAGACTTTATTAGGTTCGAAGGGTTTAAAATTGTTGTAAGCAGGTGAAGGACTTTTCTAAATTCTAAAGGTTTTAAAATTGATATAGGCAGATGAAGAATTTTAATGTAGTTTATTAATTTTCATTCAATAAAAAAAGTTTTATTTAAATATTTAAAATATTATTTATTTTTTTATTTTTATATTATTATCACGTTTTTTAATGTTCTAAAAGGTTAAAAGTGAGTAACATTTAAAAATTTCATTTAAGAGTAGTCTTGAATGTGCCGAAGGTTCCAAAAATAATAGGAAAGCTTGAGCTTGAAGAATTAAATTCTTAAATTCGTTTTTCATACTTGATAGCTTATGAAACTGGTTGAGGCACAGCCATTTAATACACTTGTTATTGTAGTATTCTTTATACGAAATTCTCTGCAATTTGAAAATTTCTTCGGTTATTGTGATGTTACTATATTTTGCATTCAATTTTATTTTATTTTTTTTAAATAAAAAAAATAAATAGGTCAATTATTGAAATAAAGTTTAAATTACTACAGTAGCTGAGTTTATTGAATAATGTGTTGCACAGCTTGTTACATCGTACCCATGGGATAAACTAGTTATTTAATAGATATCAGTGAATATGGTGCATTCCACAAAATAATAGTAAACCACGTGGCCTTTGGCCACGTGGTTTACTATTATTCTGTGGAATGCACCATATTCACCAATATCCATTAAATAACAAGTATTTATTGAATCATAATATCCTTTATCATCTAATCTGGATATAATTCGTTCATTTCTAATATTATTTTTGAGCTCATCGTATATTTTATTGCTTAATGCTACAATTTGTTGTTTACGCAATTCATATAGTTTTTCTTTTTGTTCTTCATTTAGCAATGTATCATTTATAATTAATGTATCATGAAGATTTCCATCCAATAAATTACTAATGAAAGCTTCATTTTCAATATCTTGTTTAAATTTATCAAATATTTCATTTTTTCTTAAATTCCAATATTTATTATTTCGTAAACGATGCAATGTATCTTTTTGATCTTTGGATATTTATTTTGCTGAATCAATTTTATTACTCCAGTTGACTTCCAATTTTGTGGTATTTGTTTCTTTTTCAATTCTTGTTTTAATTTCATTAAATTCTATATCTTGTTGAATTTTTAAAATTTTACTTTTGACTATTTGAAGCAACGTGCTAATTTGAATTAATGTCATAACTTGATTACTATTAATATTATCAAAATAATCTATTTAGATCATTAACATTATCTAGCCTATTAATCAAATTAACATTATCTTTATATAATTCTTCTTGCAATTGTCTTAATCTTTTACCACAATATTTTTGCAATTGATCAATTTGATTATTTTGCAATTTAGAATTTTTAATTTTTTGATCTATAGTTTTATTATCAACAAGATTGATAGCATTTTCAATTTGTGTTTCTTTGATTTCTTTTTGTAATCTTTTAAATAAATTATCAGTTTGTGTTGGCAAAGAAGTTGGGCTTGGTAAAGGACTTGGATTTGGTTTTGGATTATTTTGTTTTGATTGGTCAGGTAAAGGAGTTGGATTTGTTTGATTTGCTTCATCAGCTTTTTCATCTGAATCTGTTACTTCTTCAGCTTCTTCTTCAGCTTCTTTTTGTAATTGTTCAGTCACAACTTGAATATAAGCTTGTTCGAACACCATTACAAAATTAATATACGATTGATTATTAGTTACATAAGATTTTTTATTGATTAATTCGTCATGATAACAACAATATTCGAATTTATCATGTCCATTGAATTTACATTTGCAAGTCATTTTTAAATTTGAATTGAATAAAGAAAAAGAGAGACATTTATATTTATTTAAATTTAAATAAAATTGTTAAAACAAATTAAATTTTATCTATTTTGCTCCATTGGATCACCCCTAAGTTCTTGTGCAATAACTTGAGCTAATACAAAAGTATTTTCAATATCAGCATTATATTGGTAAGCTATTTCTATTGATCCATCACTAAAAAAAACTGGTAACCTGTTTGTCCAGCAGCAAAAGAAAATTCTGAACCCAAAAAATAACTATTTTGATTTGTTAAATATCTTGGATCTTCCTAAGGAAGGTTAGCATGTAATCTTTTTATTTTATAAAACCCAGGCATGTAATCGACTACAATAATAAATGCAAATTTTGCTGTATCTGATACAGTTGCTTCACCTTCAATTTCAGGATGCAAACAAATATTTTGTTGATTTTTTTCAAATTTATGACACATGTAAAAATTTGATTCTTTTAACAAACAACCAGTATTTTCACACCATAATGATATGAAATGACATCAAAATAATCTTTCAATACAGGTGAATCCAAATTTTCAACATTTTTTAAAATTTTTTCAGATGTTAATTCTTCATTTTTTTTTGCCAAATCTTTATTACAGTGCATACCAAATAAAAATGCAATCGCATGTTTGCTAATAAAGAACTTAAAAAACTGTTACCACCAGCAACTGGTACTTTAAATTGCTCTATCACCATTTGAGCTACTTCATCACCATTTGGTACACGTTTTTTTTCTTTTTCATTTGGTTTAAACGAAGTTGTCATTCTACCCCACGGTGCAAGTCCTACCAAATTTCCAAGTTGTCCAGGATGAACAGATGTAAAGGTGAGATGAATTGAGATATCTGATAATATCAATTTCTCAAATCGAGGTCTGTCTCCTTGTAATAATCTCCAAGGCCAAACATGTTTGTAAAGTGTATCATTAAAATAAAATTGATCATTCTTAAAAGTCAGACCAAGTGAAATTCTATCAACTTTAACACCCTCTGGTCTTGCCATTTTATATGCATTGTAAGTTTTTTCATCTCCTGTGCCATATATGATTCAATACTACAGGGAGCTTTTCTTTTCTTTGAAACACTCATAATATTATTTTATTACAGCAACTACTAAATTGGTTTTGGTTTTTATAACAGTTTTTGGGATTGTTTTTTTGGTTGGTTTTTGTTGTTTTTGTTGTTTTTGTTGGTTTTGTTTTAGATTCCTTTTTTGATGATTTTTTTAATCTTTTTTTTCTTGATGCCACGATTAAAGATTATTATCTTCATATGAATCAATTGTTTTGATTATTTTCAAAAAAGTAAGTTTGACTGAATTTATCAAAATAGTAATCAAATTTCTAACAAAATAAACAATATCATTCAATTCCGATCTTTTAAAATCAAAAATTATACAAAAACTTATAACAATAAAAAGCAAGCAGCAAAGGTTAATATTGATATAGGTCATATAAAGAAAGAATTTTGCCAAGTTTGATATTTGTTTATTTTAGTACAAACCAAGGTATTTATATACTTTATTCAAAAATAAAAATAAATACAAAAATAAAATATAAAAATAAAAATAAAATAAAAATAAAATAAAAAATAAAAAATTAGGCCTCTATTTCATAGCTTATTATTCTTATTTTTTTTTTAGATTAGCAAGGTTTGATAATAATTTATTTGTTGGTTATAATATATGAAAAGCAGTTCTATATTGTTTATTATTTTTTAAAAAAATAATAATATTTTAAAAAATGATATAGAATTTTTTGTTGTTTTAGCAAACAAAAAATTTTTTAAAAAAAATTGCAAAGTTTAATTATTTATTAATTTTATTATTTTAATAATAAATTACAATTATTTTTTAATAAACAATATACAAAATAATTCAAGTTACAAAAAAACAACCAAAAATTTTTATTATAGAAAGAAATATAAAAAAACTTCAAGCTAAAAAAAATAAATTATGAAATAAATTTTGCTATTGTTCTTGCTTTTGTACATCTGTTTTTTTGTCTTCCTGTTGGAGTTTTTAGAGTTTTTGGAGCTTTTACATTAGCACCTTTTGGTTTGTGCACATTTTTATAACTTAGAGTAGAAATTTTTTGTATAAAGATCCCTCCTGGATATCTTTTGGTGATGTAACCATTTTTGTTTAAGATTTGTTGAAACTTTCTATTGCGAAAATTATATGTGTATAGTCTGGGTAATGGATTTACACCTGTTAAAACTTGTTCATTTGTAGCCAATAATGCTCTTATGACTGAAAAAATAAGAAAAAAAATAAAGAAACTTCATTTTTCTTTGTCATTGATTATCAAAACTTAATCTTTATTTATAGAAAAACAATTGGTTCTTGATGATCTGCAAAACTTGTAGATCTTTAAACACCAATCAAAATTAATCATCTTGATTTAGAAATATTATTATAAATAAGAAATAAATTAGACTTTATTCACACAAATCAACTACAGTCGTCCCCTCTATAGTCACCTCCTCTATAGTCACAAAGTCAATATAGTCACTTTTTTTTTTTACCAACTCTTTTTATATTATTTATACCTCTATATAGGCACAATCGCCTTATAGTCACTATCACAATTTTTTGCTAACCATCTATATAATACCTATAATAAAATTACAAAGATAAAGTCACATCAATTATGGGTTTTTAAGAATCTAGCAAAAAATCATGTTACAGTAGTACAAAATAAAGCATCCGTACGTACGGTGCAAAAAATTATGTTACAGTAGTACAAAATAAAGCATCCGTACGTACGGTGCAAAAAATTCACTTTATACAACTAACTTATTAGAAATAACTAAATTTTGTTATTCTCAATAGCGTTATTATAGTGAAACCTCCATAAGCGCACCCTCTATAAGTGCACACCCTCTCTAAATGCATGCTTAAACTCAGGCCAAAACATATAGACGACCTCCTTAAAGATACTTTTTCTAAGTGCATATCGTTAAAGTTCGATCCCAAGAGTGTGCACTTATGGAGGTTTTACTATATATACTGGTACTTATTGTTTTTATAAGATTGAGGGTTCTAGACCTTCGTTTACTGAGATCGATAAAATTTAGTAAATTTATTTTCGATGTGCTACTTAATTTTATCCTTAAATTATTAATCAAAAAAATTTTTTTTAATTGTATTAGGCCACACAAAGTTAATTTTTCGTTTTGCATAACCTGGGGTTTTAAAATTCCGGTCGACGGGTTAGATTTTTTTTTTAAAAAAAAAAATAAAAAATTAACTTTCGTGGCCTAAATTTATTTTGTTCACATCTAAGGTCACGCAAAGTTAATTCTTCGGTTTGCATAACATGGGAATGGTATTGATATATTAAAGTGCCATACTTATACTATTTCAAGGGGAAGGCTAAACTAGATGCGTTTATATGTTTTTAATTATGGGTTAGTTAGGGTTAGGGTTAGGGCTTGTCTTATAAATATAGTTGCCTTCTCTGCATGCTTCTAGACCCCATTTTTTGTATTTTTGGTCGTTTTCACTTTTTTTCTTTTTGTCTCGTTGTGGCTGATCAAATTTTACGATTTGTTTGATTTTCTATCATGTGCAACCCCTATTTCATGTGTTTGGGCATCCTTATTCGGATACACCAAGTTGGATATCTGATATCCGATTAAATCCAATGAATTCGGATCTTATTAACTAATAATTTGGTGTCTTTAATGTAATACAGTACTGTTTTTATACTTTATAATATAATGCGAATAAAATAATAAATTATACTGTATTAATTTTTGCTTTACTATACAGTATTTTGTTAGCACATTAATTATTATATTTTTACCGAAACCTCTATATAGTCACCTTATATATATATAATATAATTGTGACTATATAGAGGTAACCTCTATATTAGTCACACCTCTATATAATCACAGTTTTTTGTATCCCAGAGGTGTAACTATAGAGGGGGACGACTGTATTAAATAATCGAGAACTACTCGATTGGTATAATGTTAATGGTTCCTTCTTTACAATTTTAATTTAAACAAAATCAATGCAATGTATAATACATATCTTTGAAAAATACTGATTTTTAGAATCCTTGTAATAATAATCTTAGATAAGAAAGAGAAAAGTATTTTGCATAATACATATCTTGAAAGATATCTTGAACTATGATATATTTCTTTTAATACAAATTGAACATTAAAATGAATTAATAGTAGGGAATTTGTTTTTAACTATTACATAGTAGTTTCTTCTACCTACTATTAATCAAATAATATAAAAATATTTAAATATTTATTTGTGAATGATTAAAATCAATGTTTATAGTTTAAAATAGAAGTAATAGATAGATATTTTATTTTTGATTTTGAGTTTGGTTTTGGACCATATTTTTTGATGGCTTAGTTCTTTTATATTCTTTGTTTTGTTTTATACATTGCTTACATGGATCACTATAATTATATTTAATTTTTTTAAGCCTGCAGTATTCATAAGCAGTTGTAATACGTTCAATATATTTTTTCATTATGATATGATTTTTTTGAAACCAATAAAATTCCAAGAGTTTAAATAGATGTTCCGGATAAACTATAAACAGAAAAACCTTATAATGTACAATCAGTAATTCCAAATAAATATTTACAAAACAATACTATATGTGGCTTAATTATTGATTATATTGATAACAAATTTTCTTGGTATAAGATCCTTAGAAAAATTCTGCTATCCTCACGAATTTTTTGTTCTTAATATATGTTTTTCACATTGATCTACATAATTTTTCTTATTAAATTAACCATGTCTTATACTCGTTCAGGTACATTATTTAGAACATCATCTGGTGGAATTCCAGCCAATCAGCAGGAGGAGTTTGAACATCTTTCTGATTCACAATCAGAAAGTATTTCTTTTGTTACTGCAAGAAGTAGTAATATTCCTTTTGATAATCCTCCCACATATCAAGAGGCATTATTTCACCAAGGTATTTATTAACCATCAAATTCCTTTAATATTCAATCAATCAATTTTGATTTAATTAAATACAATTAAACTAAAAATGTCTGCTAAAAATACTCAAACTACCTGTGAAGAATTCCAACAAGAAGTTCAACAAGAAGTAGTTCATCAAGATAGAGTTAAATTTCTTTATCAAACTTTTATTAATTATGAAGAAAGAATTAGAAGTTTGGAAGGTTCAATTCAAACTTCAAACAATCAAATTAGAAGTTTAGAAAATTCAGTACAAACTTCAAATAATCAAATTACAAGTTTGAAAAATTTAAATCAAACTTTAAGTAATAATATTAAAGAGTTAAAAGAAACTATCAGTAAGTAAAATTTAAATTTTTTATAATTTAAATATTAAAAACCTGGTTAATTTCTGAAAAAACTCTTTCCGCTGATTCCCATTTCCAGAATTGAAATAAACAAAAATTCGACAAGAAACGTCACCTAAAACTAGGAAGTCAATAGGAAAACTAAAAAGTACCTCTAAACAAAGAGAAAGAGGACTAAAATCTATCTAGAGTTTACTAAAAACAGAAAAGGTAGAAGAATAGTGCCTTACAGCACAAACTCGAAGAACTAAATTTTTCGAAAAGTTTTACAAAAATTTGGGGAAATCACTAAAACCCTGTATCACAGATCACTTCCAGAACGCGTAAACATACAGGTATTACAAATTGAAACAAACAAACAAACAATCAAGTCGACTAGAAGTAAATAAACAAAAAAAAGGAGATAGCACATGTTTGTTTACATATATACCGAATACAAAAATAGTACAGAGATAACTAGTGATTGGACCCGTTTAAAAAAACATGACCCGGGTCACCCGGCGGGTTGACCCGCGGGTCACCCAGGTGATTGACGGGTCACCCGGGTCTACGGGTGACCCGTTCAACCCGGGTCAAAATCATACCCGGGTGAGCACTAGGTAATAGAAAAAATTCTGCTACGGGTCACCCGCGGGTGAACACTGGGTAATAAAAAAAATTCTGCTACGGGTCACCCGCGGGTAATGATGCTGCCCGAAACTATTTTGAAAAATTATGCCGAAATTCCGAAACTATACCAAAATTCCGAAACTAAGTTTATATTTTTATTTAAATTTATTTAATTTTTATACATTCGCTCTAATCTAACTATCAACTACTAATCGCTCCATTCTTGGTACTAATGTAATACTCTTTGCTCTTCATAACAAACCCGTCAACAACTATAATGTGACTAACCAGTTCCCGAATCTCTTCTATTTAACCTTACAAAAACTAGAAAAAAAGTAATTAGTAAAATAACAAAGAAAGCACGAAAAAAGAATAAGCACTTATCTTAGTGCCAGTTCTAGCACTTTCGTGTCGAGATCTCTGAAGCTTTATGCCGTTTCACCCTTTCTGGGTCGAGATCTCTGAATCTTTATGCCATTTCCTCTTGCCGGCAGTACACAAAGTCCATAAGAGAAAGAAGTAATTAGCAAAAAAGAACGAAAAATAAAAAGAAATACAAAAATTAGTTTTAGCACTTCCGGGTTGAGATCTCTGAGTCGAGATCTCTAAATCTTCACGCCATTCCACCCTTCCTAGTAGTACACATAACCTATAGAAGAAAGGAGTATTTAGCAAAAAAAAACGAAAAATAAAAAAGAAGAAAGCAAAAAAAAAAAAAGAACTAATACTTATCTTAGTCAGTTCTAACACTTCCAGGTCGAGATCTCTGAATATTATGCCATTTTACTCTTGCCGGCAGTATACAAAACCTATAGAAGAAAGAAATAGTTAGTAAAAAAAAAAACAAAAAATAAAAAAGAAAAACATAAAAACTAATACTAATCTTAGTATAGATTTAAAAATTTAAATAAAAGATCAAAAAGATCTTAAAAAAATGTAAAAAAAAAATGTAACGTTATAAAAAAAATTTGAATAAATAAAATAAAAAAATTTAATAAAATAAAAAAAAAATAAAAAAATTTAAATAAAAGAAAAAGAAAAAAAAAATATGTAAAAGATCTTAAAAAGATCAAATATTATCTATTTATTACAGATCAACTTCGTATCGAAGTTCGCTGTAAACCCATACGGGTCACTGACCCGCGGGTTGAACCACGGGTGACCCGCGGGTTGACCCACGGGTGACCCGCGGGTTGACCACCCGGGTGGGCCATAACTCAACCCGGGTCACCCGCCCACCCGCGGGTGACCCGGGTGATACTTACCCGGGTCAGAACACTAGAGATAACCTGAGTACGACCGATACAGGGTGTAGGTGAGATTTTCTGGGTCACATGATCAATCGATCTCTGGTCTAGGCTGGGATTACGTGATCACATGGGCTCTTTCCTGTTTCACAGATCAATATAAAAAAATAAATACACAGATCTTTTTTTTTTACTAACTTTTTTTTTTTAAACGTCATTGTTCATCGTTGGTGTTGTCGCTTATTTTCGCCATCTTCAGTTTTATTCTTGGCTTCATCGTCGGTTTGGTGTTAACTTGTCGTAGGTAAGGTGTAGTTGTCGTGTGGTTCTTCTATTGTTGTTTCGTCGCGATTTTCTTGTACTGCCGATTTCATTAGTAGTGTTTTATTTTTCTTTTTTTCTAGTTTCGTTGTTTGGTCGTTTTGTCGGTTCGTCCTAACATTTCGCTGGGTGTCATGGCGCTGTAATTGACGTTGTTAATGGGTTTTTAGTGTTAGATAAAGGATAGGGTTAGTTAGTCGTGTAATATTATAGAGGTTAGATTGTAATGTATTAAGGTTGCGGTGCTGAGTTTTAGATAGGTAGTATTAGTGCGTTTTTTGATTAATGTAAATAAAGATAATAAAATAAAATATATATTATGCATACCATTTTGGTCTTCTTGTACCCTTTTCTTCTGAATCGTTATCCCCGTGGTGGTTGTTCCGATAATTTATTTTCTAAAAAACGAATTAAAATAAATAATTTAAATTAGACGAATTAAAAAAATAAAATAATTTAAATTAATTAATAAATAGATAAAAAAATAAAAAATAGAATAAAATTTAAAAAAAAGATTAAAAAGCGAATCTATAAAATAAAAAAATAATAAAAAAAAAACTTATAAAATAAAAAAAAATTTAAACGAATTAAAAACAATAATTTAATTTAAATAAAAAAACAAATTTATGAATTAAAAACCCCCTGATTTTTGTAAATATAATAATTTAATAAAAAAAAATAATAAAAAAAACGTACTTATAAAATAAAAAAAAATAGTTTAAACGAATTAAAAACAATAATATTAATTCTTATAAATTATTTAATTAATTCTTTTAAATTATTATTTTTTTTAAATTAATTTGTTTAATTGTTTTTTTATTTTTTTTATTTATAATTATTAATTTGTTTTCTTAATCATTTTAAAATTTTTTTTATTAATAAATTATTTAATTATTTATTTTTCGTTTTCTTTTTTTTTAATTTATTAATTCGTTTTTAATTTCGTTTTTATTTTTATTTTAAATTCATTCAATTTTTTATTTAATTTATTTAAATTTAACTTACTTTGTTTAAAAAAATCATTTAATTTATTTTAGATTATTTAATTTGTTTTCAAAAATAATTATCAGAACTACTAATTATTCGGGGTCTTCAGGTTTGAATTTAATTTATTTTCTAATTGTTTTTCTTTTTTTCTTTACATACTATTACTAACCTTAACATTAACTATCCTAATCTAACATGACTATCTAACCCTATCCCTTATCTAATACTAACCCACCCACTAACAACATCAATTACAGTGACACGTGTCTAGCGAAACATTAAAGAAGAAACGATGAAACACCGAAACGGCGAAATGGCGAAACAGCAAAACAGCCAAAAGACGAAACAACGAAACTACGAAATGACAAAACGACGAACCCGAAATGACGAATGACGAAACGACGACACTATAGAAAAAAAAAACCACTACTAATGAAACAGCAGTATAAGAAAATCAATGACGCAACGAAATAACAATAGAAGAAAAAAAAGTAAACCCCACTAATGAAACGAGAACCGCACCTGTACTTGCAACACCAAACTGATGACAAAACGATACAATAGTGAAAAAAGGTGACAACACCAACGACGAACGGCGACGTTTAAAAAAAAAAGGTTGGTAAAAAAAAAATAAATCTGTGTATTTATTTTTTTTATGTTGATCTGTAAAACAGAAAAGAGCCCGTGTGATTACATGATCCCGACCTAGACCGGAGATCAATTGATCATGTGACCTATAAAATCTCACCTACACCCTGTATCTGTCACCCAGGTACAAAGGTCATCAATGAACTTCAATCAGGTCCCAGACTGGAAGATCAAGTACTTAAAAGAAGGGTGCCAAGCCTTGAGGCTAGGAGTACGAGCAACAATAGAGTATTTAAGGAAAAACTGTACAAGAACACAAGTCATAGACTCAGAAATTGCGAAGGCAATACAAACAATATCAGCGGAAGAAATTTGTCTTATTAGACAACTTTTGGAGTACTACCCAAAAATTTCAGGAAAACAATTAAAAGAAATTCAAGAAGCGGACTCAAATAGTAAATTAAATGAAGAAACAGAAGAGAAGAAAAGACAAAGAAGAGTCGAAGCCCTCTTACTTGCGGAGTGCGGTGCAAGTGATTATAGTACACAGGAGATAGAGAACACCTTCACTAAGCAAGAGGGGAAAAAAGAAATTAGAGAAGTATTAGAGGAAGAGCCTCTAGACGAAAAAGTTAATAAGGAGTTAATGGAAATGGAAAAAGAGCCAGTAGAAAAAGAGGAAAAAGAACAATCTAGATGGATGCAAATAGATNTTTCAGGAAAACAATTAAAAGAAATTCAAGAAGCGGACTCAAATAGTAAATTAAATGAAGAAACAGAAGAGAAGAAAAGACAAAGAAGAGTCGAAACCCTCTTACTTGCGGAGTGCGGTGCAAGTAATTATGGTACACAAGAGATAGAGAACACCTTCACTAAGCAAGAGGGGAAAAAAGAAATTAGAGAAGTATTAGAGGAAGAACCTCTAGACGAAAAAGTTAATAAAGAGTTAATGGAAATGAAAAAAGAGCTAGTAGAAAAAGAGGAAAAAGAACAATCAAGGTGGATGCAGATAGATGCAGAAAAAAAACCGAGAAAAGAGGATAAAAGAGAAGAGACAAAGAATTTGGAAATGTATACCCTATGGGATTTACCATCTAATTTTAACAATTGTTGAATCAAGACTCTAATGAGACGCTATGGTAAAGTGTTGAATATCATCTGGATTAGTAGTAGTTTCAAAAAGAGGGCAATAGTTAGTATGGCAATAAGAGACGTAAAAAGTAAGCAAATTCTGGATAAGACATGGTCCTTACCAATAAGGAAAAAACTCATTAGGGTTTCCCAAGGAGATAGCAAAGAAGAAATTTTAACGAATAGATAGAGGGCATACCTAAGGACACAGTAGAGGTCTTGCTATTCCGTCAGTTGAAGCAAGTTAAGGCAAAATCAGTTTTCATTCCACTTAACAATAATCTAAATTCCAGAAGTTCAGCTTTCGTCTATTTTAACAAAGAAGAGGACATGATCAAGGCTTTTAATACAAAAATTAATTATGGCAATACACTTCTTTTTTGGAGGGATATGACAGGAGGAAACAGAACAGAAAGGCAGAATATACTTACAGAAAAGAGGAATAGAGATAACCCGTACCTAGAAGATAAGAAGGAAGTTAGGAAGGAAATAAAATACTGTTCAAAAATAACCAAAAGACCATGGCAAGGTTCAACAAGAAGGATATTGCGTACAATAAAGAAAATGAAACTACAGAACAACGAGGTCAAAGGAACTTCTATAAAGAAGAGAGAAGAAATAGCGGTGAAGAGAAAGAGGGAACAGCATATAGCAAGACACTCGAGGGAAAGTTAGAAGAGATCCTATAGCATCTGGAGAAAATAGAAGCGAGCAGATCAGAGGCAGACAGAGGAGATATCCTAAGAGAAAGAGGGGTGCCCAAACACTTCTGAAAGTTGCGAAAGTTGTACAAAAGAAGCAGTTGGCAGTAGGGGATTGGCTGCCTCTACAAAGAAGCCAACTACAGAACAATCAGCCAAAAGTTCCGGGGAATTTAGGAGGTAAATATGGAAAAAATGGTAGAGGTCTTAAGGAGAAAAGAGTTAGAGAAAATGAGTTAGGAAATCAAGAAGAAGATAAAGAGAACAGAAAAGAAAATGTTAGAAAACAGGGGAAAAAAAGACAATCAGGGGGAAAAATTAGAAAGTGAAAAGGAAGAAAAGGTTTCATTAGTAGAACTGATCAAACGACAGGAAGAAATTGGAATTAGAATAGCTTGCTATAACATTAACGGTTTAAAAAGCAATGGGCTCAAATTGGAGGCACTTGAGATTTGGGCAAAGGAGAACTGCATAGACGTAGTAGGAATTGCAGAAACAAACATAACGGAAAAGGAAGGCTTCTTTTATCGAAGGATTCCGAGAATTACAAAGCATACTGGACAGAAACCGATCAGGAAAAGAAGAAAGGATCAGGAGTAGGCCTACTCATCTCGGAAAAGTGGGTTAAGCATTTGGGCCCAGTTAAAAGATTTAGCAACTATGCTATTACAGCAAGTTTTTCTTTAAACAACTGGAACTAGTTGTCATGATAATTTATTTGCCACCTAACGATAAGGGCCAAAAAAAAGAAATTCAGCAAGAAATAATAAGGAGCTACACGAATAGAAACCATCAGACAGAGTTTATTTTTATGGGAGATTTTAACACAATAACATATGACAAAGCAGGTCCAGAGTTAGAAAAAGGGAAAAAGTCAGAAAAATCACTTCCAATTGTGAAGTGGTTCGAAAGACAGGGTTGTTACAATACATATAGAACATTGAACCCCCAGGGTAAAGACTACACATGGTCATGGGGAGATCTGAAAACAAGAATAGACTACATTTGGGTTACAGAGAAGTTAGCAATGGGGCTAAAGGAGGCGAAAGTGGAGGACATGACCGTTTATACCAGAAGTAATCATAATTCTCCAGTGGCAGAGATAAAGCTAGAGCATTTAACATCCAATTACAGTAAAGCTGCAGCGAAAAAAAAGGTTTTACAAGATCAGTCTTTTTGTATGAAGAGGCAAATCAGGAAGACTGAGAGAATTATAGAATAGAGCTAAACAAAAGAATAGTTAGAGCAGAGTCAATAAAAAGGTGGATAATTGACCCCAACCCGATAGCTAAAAATGAAATAGAAGGGGCCCTGGACTCAATGTGGGGAATAATAGAGAAAAGTATTTTGGAAACAGCGATGAAGCATATTCCAAAAAAGAAAATATGCAACACAAAAAGCTCCAAAATTAATAGGAAGAGACCAAGATTGGACAAGATAATAGTAGAACTAAGTAGATGAGTAAAGTACGCAAGGAAGAAAGTAGGCAATGAGGTCACGGAAGAAGAAAAAGAAGATTTCAAGAAATTTAAAAAGAACATCAAGAAGAAATACTAGGTGGAACTAGAGAATATAGACAATAAGTGGGAAGAAAAGGACGTAGAAGACTTAAGAGGATGGTGGAAGATCCTATTCATCAAAAATTCAGAAAGAGTAGAAAAAGAAAAACTGAAGCAAATCGAAAAAAATATAGAGAAGCGTTGTCAGATGATAGATGGTAACCAAGGAAGAATGTTAGCAAGCTTACTAGAAAAGCCCTTTAAGTGTGCTATAATAGATAGAATAATAGAGAGCTCAAACAACTCTAGAGTACTAATTAGTGAACCGTTGCAGGTGAAAGAAAAAACAAGAAATTTCTTCCAGAGACAATTTAGAAAAAGGAGCTTCGAAGCTAAAGCCTTGGGAAAAGAATGGTCACAGGTATATCAACCCCTGAAGAGGGTCCAGAAAAGCTGGTTTGAGTCACTTGACAATGATATCGAAGAAGAAGAGTGGGAGGATATGTTAAAAGACTTAAAGAACGACAAGGCCCCAGGAATTTCAGAGATAACGTACACTTTAATTAAAGCAGCAGACATCGAAACCCAGAAGGTCTTTAGGAAGTTTGCGAGCCTCTGTATATATTTTAGAAAAATTCCTTTCAAATGGAAGATATCGCAAATATACCCAATACCGAAGGATACGGACTGGGGTTTCGATCTTGGAAACGTAAGACCAATTGCGCTCCTAGAAACGTTTCGGAAGTGTACAACGAAAATTTACACAAAGAGACTATCACACATTATCCAAAAGAATGAGATACTTAGGGAACCTAACTTTGCTGGTCTGCCAGAAGGGTCTACAGAAACACCAGTGCATATAATTAATGGAATAATAGAAGACTCAAAAGAAAACAATAAAGAACTCTGGCTAGTACTGCAGGACATGAAGAAGGCCTTCGACTCGGTCTCACTTGAGGCACTAGATCTGGCTTTGGCAAGGCTCAAGCTGCCAGAAAAGCATAGGTTCTTTATTACAAACCTTTTTTACAAGAGGAGGTTGAAAGTAATTACAGCAGTAGGGTGTACAGATAGTTTTGTAATAGAAGATGGTATTGAGCAGAGTGAATTAATTTTGCTATTAGTTTGGCGAATTTTCTATGACCCGCTCTTGGAGCGTATTCAAAGTGACTCGAGCCTAGGATACAAAATGGTTGTAAAGGTCCCTTACAACCTTAAGATGAATCATTCTTTGGTGCATGAGCAAAGACAAAGTGTAGTAGCTTTCGCAGACGATACGACATGGATCGCTTTATCTAAAGAGCAAATGGAAAGAACAATTCAAATTGTGGAAGAATTTTTTAAGCTTAACGATTTCCAAATAAATGCGAAAAAATCCAAGTTAATAGTCTGCAGTTCAAAAGTAAAAAAAGAAAAAAGAAACATTATCCTAGGTGGCGAAACAGTCGAAGAAGAAAGTGATAACAAAATAGTTAGATTTCTTGAAATCTGGCTAAATTATAAACTCAAAGAATCGTTGGTCAAGGCAAGGGCTAAAGAAATAGTTAGGGGAGGGCCGTTTATCAGCTGATATTTTGCTACTAAGCAGCTACCCCCCTCCCCCCTACCTGATCATAAAATACTGCAATTTGATTGGCTAAAATTTTTTAAAATTTTAAAAAATTTTTAAAATTTAATATTAAATAAAATTTGAACCAATGATCCGTTTTGATGATTTTACTACCAAAATGTTCGTCTCAATGAGACGATTCCAACGAGCCTAAAATCGTCAAAATCCAACCACTGGATCCCAAGATCGTTATAAATTTGTATTGCTTTAATTATATTAGTTTTGTATATATTAAAAATTATTATTTAAGATCTTATAAACTTTAACATTGAATAACTTGTGAATCAGCAATCTGTTTTAGATGATTTTACTACCAAAATGCTTGTCTCAGTGAGACGATTCTAATGAACCTAAAATCGGTAAATTCTGATTACGGGATCCCAAGATCATTATAGATTTGTGTTATTTTAATATAAAATATATTAAATCAATTAAAAATAACACAAATCTATAACGATCTTGGGATCCCGTAATCAGAATTTAATAATTTTAGGTTCATTAGAATCGTCTCATTGAGACGAGCATTTTGGTAGTAAAATCATCTAAAACAGATTGCTAGTTCACAAGTTATTCAATGTTAAAGTTTATAAATATATACAAAACTAATATAATTAAAGCAATACAAATTTATAACGATCTTGGGATCCAGTGATTGGATTTTGACGATTTTAGGCTCGTTGGAATCGTCTCATTGAGACGAACATTTTGGTAGTAAAATCATCCAAAACGGATTATTGGTCCAAATTTTATTTAATATTAAATTTTAAAAAATTTTAAAAAAGTTTAGCCAATCAAAAGTTATCTACTATTAGGACCTGATAATTGCCAGACCCCCCTACCTTAAAAAATCAGGTGATAAATGGCGCTCCCCTTAGATCAACAGCGCAGCAATTGAATAAAAAAAGGATAACACTAAGTCAAATAGCATATGTTAACAATATGTGCATTCTTCCAAAACTGTGTTACCTCCTTCAAACAGACAAAATTTCAACTAAATCTATAGAACAAATCCACACACCGCTTCTGCGAATAGCCAAAAATAAAGCAGGACTACAAGTAACAGAGAGCAGAGCCGTGATAAGCCACAAGAATATAGGGAACTGCAAACAATTAAAGAATGAACTATTGAACAAACAAGCAATAAGTTTGTATCATAGATTAAACAAGAAAGGAGCAGTTGAAGTAGTGACAGATATTCGTGTTAACCAAGGTTTCTTGCTAGCCGGTATATCAAAAGAAAGCAGCATTAAGAAATGCAAGGACATTGCAACAAAGGTCTGGAAATATAACCTAGCATGTCTAGTCTTAATGAGATTGAACATGATGCAACTTAGCCTCAAACTAGACCAAAGGGATTGGGGGCTAATAGAAAAAGGACAAAGAGTTGCATCAGTGCTAGGGAAGAGCTTTACGTTTGAATGCGCAAAAACACTTAGGGACCAAAATCTCTATTTCATACAGCAATTACTAGACATTCAGAGAAGGAGAATGCTAACATGGCACCAGCTCAGAACTAATAGAGACCTATCATGCAAAGGCAGGAAAGCAAAATGGTTTATGTTAGTGGAGAAGAAGCTCTTAAAAGAGGAGAGAAGTAAGCAATGGTTATTAGTTGCTAAAGAAAATAGCCGTTGGGACGTAAGACGTGTGGTTAGGAAAGAGCAAGAGACAATCCTTATGGAGCATTGGGTGCAAGAGTCGCAAAATGAAACAACAGAGACGATAGTAGAGAAATGTGAAGGTTGCGATCAGAACAGGCTAGAGATGCTTCAATCGTGCAGGGAGCAGACCGAAAGGAGCGACATAGTAGAAGTGTTGCCAACTAAACCGCATGGAAACAGTAAAAGGAAATTAGATCTGAATGTAGGCGCAGTATTAAGGTGGTGAAAAAGGAGGGAAGTCGAGGAGGAGGATATATTAGAACTTCCACAAAGATTGAAAGAGGTACAAGAGTTGGGAATAGAGATTATTAGAAACCAGAAACTTAGCTTAGAATTAGAAGAATTAATAATTAGAAAATATAGGAAGAATAAATTAGAAAATAGAGAAAACTTAGTATTTTTTACGGATGGCTCCCTGGCAAGATCATCGGTAAGAGAGAAGGGAATTGATAGGATAAGAGCAAGTTAGGTTCAAATAGAGTTAGATAAGGAGGAAATTGTAGACGCAGGATATGTGGGTACTCAGGATTGGCTGTCGTCCACTAAACCAGAGCTGCTGGCGATTTGGTTAGCGTTATTAATAGTCCCAGAGAAGACTAAAGTTCTATCAGAGGTGGTAGCAAGATCCGTTCAAGCAGATCCTGGTTAAGGCAGAAGAATCAGAATCTGACAAGAAGCATACTCGGGTTAATTAAAACAAAAGAGATTCAGCTTTCGTTAATCAAAGTTAAAGGACACAGCGGGGTTGTATGGAATGAAGTAGCAGATCAACTAGCTAAAAAAGGTTCAAAAATTACAGATAGACAAAGATGCGTAACAGCATTACTCCCAGTTCAGAGCGTAGAATTGTATTGGAAAAACAAGAAAGTGGAGCAGCCAGTATGTGAATTTATGAAAGTCTTAACGAACCTTAAAATAGGACTAGAGTGGCGTTTAACGGAAGCAATTACAAAAGAGGAACCACAAGATAGAGATATGAAATTTAAGTGGTCATTCTTATGGAATAGGATCAAAAGACAGAATGGGATAAGATGTACATCAATGAGAAAAAACAGGCGATTGGGAGGTCTATTTAAATGTCTCCAAGAGAAGCTACCAGTTCTAAGAACTTTAGCACGACGTCGCAAGGATATATATAGTGATAGTAATTGCATAAGCTGTAAGAATAGAAAAGAAGAGGATCAAGACCACCTGTCAGAATGTTCCAAGTATGAAGATCTATGGAACAATCTAGAAGAGACAGCAATACAAGCAGCGTGGACAGGGGTTCTGGCAGACATGCGACATCCGGAAGTTAAGGACCAGCTTAGAAAAGCATTCTGGGGTAGTACACAAAAAGAAAGAATAAACACAGGGAAAGGACTAGTAAAAGGCCTGGTTAGAGAAGAAACTTTCACGAAGGTCCTGCTACTTCTAAAAGGGAAAGTTAAAGAAGCCACATGCTTTTGTGATTGTGCAAGCATTGTGGCCTGGAATATCTTCTATGAAGAAATCTGGAGGATAAGATGCGAAGATATGATCAAATGGGAAAAAAGTAACAGAATCAGTAGGAGAGATAAGATAGAAAATAAAAGGAAGAAGAATCCAAAAGACCCTAGGAAAGATCGGCCGAAAAAGGAATTACTGTCAGAAAAGGAAAGAAAGAAGCTTCGGCAAGAAATTAAAGAAAAGGAGCATGCAGAAAAGTGTAGAAGTGAGAAGCTTCTAGAGGAAGCAATTGAAAAGTTAATAGCAAAGGGTGAAAAGCCATTTTGGTATGGCTTGTAGGTGAGTCTGACATGCCTTCTATATGAACTAAGGTTCAAACAGTGCAGCAGGTCGTACCTGAATACCTGAGAGGAATTTGGGTGATGTCAAACTTAGATATTAGGTAATCATTTGTATAATCTTAGATAGTACAATTCTCTTAATAAAAAGTGTTGGCGAGACTGCCTAAGTTGGAAAAAAAAAATAATTTAAATATTATTTAAGAACAGAACTCTTCCCGTCAATCACTTGTACAAATTTCCAAACAAAAGAAAAACAAAAATTTTTTCATTAGTAAAAGACGAAGCAGCTAGTAATACTAGTTTTTATAAAGGTCAACCTTCCTTGTGTTGTTGGGGACTCCTTTATATATTCAGCACACAAGCCAGAAGTGTCGGTTGTGCAAGATAACTGGCAGTGGGTGCCCTTGGTACAAGAAATTCTGGTGGAAGTTAAAAAAGAAAACTTTCATCGATGAAGTGATTATAGCTTGGCTAGGCGATGAACTAAGAAAAATGAGTTTTTCATCACTCTCTTTAAGGTTTTTGGTTACAAGGACTTATTCAACCATATACCTACTATCATATTCTCGCTGGAAGTCAGTTTTGCTAGAATTTTTGACGAAAATTGGGAAATTTGGTGTACTCCCTCCAAAAGATCGGCATTGTTGTTCCTATTCTAATTGGGAAGAAGGCATGCAGGTGGATAAACAGGAATGGACGCGTAATGAGACGTGATGCAATGGAGTTGGCAGATCTACAGAAATTAAATTCCAGAATGTTCTTTTAGTTTTCTTTTTTTTTTTATGTACATATAATACTTTGGCGAGGTGTTTCCTTGCGCAGTATTATATAATTTTTATCGTTGATTTCAGATTTAGGTTTATTTCTATTTTTGTTTTCTTTTGTGTTTCTTTTTTTCTTTCTTTTCATTGTTTTTTTTCATTTTGTTAGCTTTCCGTCATTAGTGATAGAATTTTTCTTTGTTTCTTTCATCTTGTAGTCATTTTATTTTGTTTTTGTTTTTTTGTTTTTTGGTATATCGTTTAGGGGAGTAACAAAAATCAGGTGATTTTTTAGGGGGGGAGGGGGGTAAAAAAAGTTAAAATTATATATAAGAACCTGACTATTTATATATTAAGGAAGAGGGAGGGGGGGTAGGTCTCTGATAAAAAATAATCAGGTGATTAATGACACTGCCCTTAGGATTTGCAGTATTTCTCCCTTTTGTTTCATTACTCTTTTATTTTCTTAGCTTCATCATTCTTCTTGTATGGTTTGGTTAGGACCCCGGACATATAGTACAGAGGTCATACATTACACAATTCAGCAAAAACCCCCGAAATTTGAGAAGCAAAAAAACTGTTTTTGGCAATTATCTTGGCATCCAGTGGTCCAATTTGAATGAACTTTTTTATTAAAATGAAGCTCTCAGTGAGGCGCATCTAACAAAAAAAGTTCATTCAATTCTGATTACTGGATCGGAAGTTATTTAAGTAAATAGATTTTGATGTTTTCAGCAAATTAGGTCAAAATTGGCCAAAATCCAGTTATGACCTATATGAGAGATGTCCGGGGTCCTATTTGGTTATCCTCACCATTAACGCTAGGTGAGAGGGATTTGAAGAAAAATCCTATGTCGCTCTTTGACGGGGCTGACAAAATTGTCTGTCTTATTAGTGAGGCAGTGTGATAGGTCGCTCCAAGGTGTTCTTGAAGTATTTGGGTGATGCCGGACCTGCTATAAATAGAGTATTGATAATAAGTAATTAACATAGTTTAGTTATATTATAATCTAATATCTAATAAAGGTACCAACAAGACTGTCAAAGAGTTAAAAAAAAATATATTATTTAAATATTAATTTTTATTTAATTTTTTAGCTTCTTTACGAAGTGATAGTTTATTTTATAAAATTATTTTTTTTATTATTTTAATTTTGTTTGGTTTTTATATTTGGTGGACACAAAATGTTAATAGAATTAATATTCAACTTCTTTCTGAACAAGTTGAAGTTGAAATTAAAAAAGATCTTTTTAATAATCATTTAGAATTAGTTCAAAAACAATTTTTAGAATTTATTGAATTAGTTAAATATAAAAATTAGATAAATATCCTTTGCATGCAAACAAGATATTTGTTTGCATGCTAAATTCACTTTTGCAGAGAATTGATCTTTTATCAAAATCAATTTTAAATTTTTTATTTGGGAATTGCTATTCGCACCATGGATTTTTGCTATTCGCACTATGGTTAAACAAGATTTTCTATTTTTAGAATTTATGCACTTGTGTTACACAAAGGCCTGGTGCATTGTTTTTGCAAAAATAATTTTTGGTTACATGTCGCTAATGTTGTATAACATTACACAAGTCTAATCTGGTAATCTAATCTGGTTCGGCTAGCATTAAGCTTAATGCTAGTGGGCACTATCATGATAATGCCCCCGGCAGAGTTAGACATAATTCTGGTCCACCCTAACCCTAAATTTAGCCAACATATGTTCTAGATTTAGGGTTAGAGTGGGCCGAAATTATGTCTAACCCCGCCGGAGGCATTATCATGATTGTGCCCACCAGCATTAAGCTTAATGCTGGCCGATCCAGGGTTAGATTACCAAAATTAGACCTGTGTAATATTACACGATATTGGTAGCATGTAACCAAAAATTATTTTTGCAAAACCAATACACCAGGTCTTTGTGCAATATAAGTGCATATATTATTTTGAATTCTAAAAATAGAAATTCTTGTGTAACTATAGTGTGAATAACAAAAATCCATGGTGCAAATAGCAATTCCATTTTATTTTTATTTTAGTATTATTTATTTCCTGGAAGCTTAAAAATTACAACAGAGATTCCCGATGATCATATGATGCAGACGGCCCTTCGGGCCATCTGTATCCTATGATCATTGGGAATCTCTGTTGTAATTTTTAACTCCTCACAGGAAATAAATGAATAATACCCTGACTTACGTTGTTCATTGGGGTGTGTGGCGCACTATGTAAATCAAAATTATGTATAGTATCATAGTGAAGTCTATTATGACAGATTTTTAAGTGATTGTCGATTGATAAACTATAAACTAATATACGTAATGATCGATAAGTATTTTTATATATAAAACTTATATATAAAGCTAGGTCACACTTTTTTAGATGCACCGACTGCAATTTTTCTTTTCTGCCGGAAATTTCAATATAAATCGACACTTTCTTATTACGACTATAAAGTAATAGAATCTTTTTTTAAAAAATATTTATGGGAAAATTTTTTTTTCTCAAAACAATTTTAATTTTATACTTTATTTGGTTTGCTGAGTGAATTTTTAAATGAATTGGTAAATTTTTCCTTTATTAAAATGCAAATTTCGTTCTATTGTTTAGTTCTTTAAAACTTGCTATTAATTTTCTCAAAATTTCATATTGGAATTATGTGCCGTTAAAGCTGTGCATCCAATTAAATTCAGAAACATGGGTATATATAGGTCAAATAAACAGTGATTTCACCAAGCGAATCGGCAAAAAACACCACTTCAAGAACTAAATTTACAGCAATTTGGGCCTGAAGTTGCCTCAAATATTTTCAATAATTTATTAAATTAAAATGTCATTTTTACATCAATATTAATTAATTATTTTTAACTGTATTAGTGTAGCATTAGTTGTAGTGGCATTGTAATTAATAAATTAATAGGTGATTATCATGGTTGCACAAAAACTTAAAAAATCTTTAATAATAGATTTTTATATGATACCATACATAATTTTGTTTTATATATGCGCCGCACACCCTAGTTGTTCATGCCTACCTTTATTATAAGTTTTCACGTGATTATTTGTGACCAGGAATCTTCCCATGGAAGATTCCCGATCATGATATGATTGCGCGGGAAATTATAATGAAGGTAGGTATGAACAACAAATAGTAAGGCAGGGTATTATTTTGAAAATTTCTTTTGGTTACTTAAGTGAGAGTGCTTGAATTTATTTATTTTAATATTTAAGATCAGTTTTACTAAATCACACCACTGGTGCTCAACACCACAATAATTTTCACCAATCAAATTTTTTAAATGCAGTGTAACATAAAGATCAGGTGTAACATAAAATTTTTATTGTTTTGCTTTTTTTTAAAAAATACCTTCTAACTCAAAATTTTATCTATGAAACCACCTTTTTTTTTAAAAAAAAAAACCCCTTTGCAAAATTTTACTATATACTATGCCTCACCCTAACCCTAACTATTGCTCTACTTAACATTTATCAACTTTAACTTTTGTTTATTTTTTTTTGTTTATTTTTTTGATATTGATCTTCATGTTACTGCATACTGGTGTTTAACACCACTGGTTTGATTTATAATTACTGTTTAAAATAATTTCAGTTATATTGTATTTGTTAAATTGTTTTATTTGACATTCGTTCAAATTGATATTGAATTAGTACCAAATCGATCAATTGAAATTGTAATTAATTGAATAAAAGAAATGAATTAAATAAAGTTTTATTTGATTAAAAATATTTACAATTTTTATCTGAATAATATTAATTATAAACATTTATTAAATTATATTAAATGATAATATTTAAAATTTCTACCTATAAAAAACATTAACTCTTTGACATTAAACCATTCAGATCCTTCATCTGTAACTATTCAACCTTCATTAATATCACCTTCATTTTCGAAATCAAATACTTGAAGGGTATCATTTCTTATCCCTTAGTTTGTACTACTTCGCAGGCAAATTTGCCTGTATAATTACTATAAATATACCTCTGATCTATTTTTTTAATCATTTAAGATATTTAAATAAAATTTGGTATTATAATATTTAAAAACAAGAATTATATTTTTGAATTATTTAAATTTATATTATAAGACAAAAAGTTTATGTTGCTTATAAGCTGAAAATATTAAATTTTAAAGAAATTTTTTAACCAAAAAAATATTTTACAATATCTTGGCGAATTCTTTAGATATTGGTTTTAAAAATATAGTTTCTAATACAATATTGTAGATTATATAAAGGATGACAACTTTTATTATTTGACTTTATATGATTTACTTGTAAAAATTAAGACTTGTATTAGAAGTGAAAATTTTTTTTATAGATGGGAACATATAAAATTTGAAAAAGCCTAAAGAAAAAATTTTATAGTAAAAGTTCCAAAACAAAAACTTTAAACTTTTATTACACCAAAGGTTTTTAATAATTTTAAAAAAATTTTATAATAAAGTTGATAAAACAGAACTAATATTATTATTTTTACTTAGAAAGTATATAGCTAAAATTAATATTTAAGGTTTTATTTAAAAAATTTAAAAATTTAAAATTTTCGCAAGCAAATATACCTGCATAACAAATTAAGGGATAGCTTTAACTTTATGTATAGTTAAAATTTCTGTTTCTCAATCTGGATTTTAAAGAACCAAAGTAATAACATCTTTTAATGTTGGGCCTTCTTTTAACAGACTTGCAATTTCTGTATGAAATTCGGGATTGAAAAATTTAAGATATTTGAATCCAGGTGTATTTGAGGATGCCATTTTGTAAATATTTTTTTCAAATTTAATATCTTTAATAGATTTAAAAAGGAGTTTTTTGATGTTTTTAATAATAAAAGAGGGCATTTGGTAAAATTATAAAAATTTTGGTAATTCCGAAAGTTAAATTTAGCCACATTTTAAACAAAGAAATTTAGAATCTCCGAATATAGATGTCATTTAATAAATACAAAAATTAATTTAGTATGAAACTAAATTATTTTATAGTATGAATGCTTAGAAAAGATTTAATGAAATCTTTTGAAAATATTGAAAAATTCTTTTTAAATTTTATTTATTTGGTAAATAAAATAATACTATGTTTTCTTTGACTAATATGTGTTTGTTTATTGAACCCAATTTTATTTATTCCTTTTTTTTTGCAAATTGAACATCTTGGTTTTTTTTTTTTTGCTTCAATAATAGCGGTAGTAGGTAAAAATATAAAAACAAAAATAATAATAATTTGTTTGAAATTCATCTAATAATAAAAAATTTATTTAATAAATTTAATAAAATTCATAATATAAAATTTTAATATATACCTTGCTATTGAAAATAAAAATTGAAAAAAAATTACGTTTTAATTTTTATTTTATACAGAAATTAAAATAGAATAGCCATGATCAACATATTGCTGATCATCAGAAATTTTTTATTTTTCACTCTTTTGAGCATTCAATGAAAGTACATTTGATTTTAAAATTCTTTGGCAGAGAAGCTAGTGATGTTCATAATAGGCCTCCGGCAGAGAAACTGGTGAGGCACATAATATACCAAAAAATTTTAATCATATAGCTAAGTCTGTTTGAAAGAGTCACCAATTTATTTTTTTAATGCGACAATAAGGAATAACTTGTTTTATAGCTTAGGGTCTGTAGTTATTACCTCCCTTTGAAAGGTCGCAAGAGCTAGTTATGAGTATTGTTTAAACAATTGATGATTAGTTCAACATGTTTCATTTCGAAAGTGCCTTGATGCTAGCTAAACATGCTAAGTAAATATGAAATTTTCATATTGAACTAAAGCTTTCGAAAATTTTATTTAAAACTCAAACATATTCTACATTATATCCATTTAAATTTCCCACAATTTTATCATGTTTTAATTTAAATTTTATACATTGTTGTTTTGCTTGTTCTGACGTTCTTTTTTTTGTAATATAAAAATCCTTTGATTTGCATTTGTTATTTTCATGGCAACGAAATCTCCAAGTATTGTTATATCTAATAAAACTAATTCCATTATATCCTGAAGTATTTGTCTTAAATAATTTACAATTTAATGCATTTTCTCTTGGTGTTGTTTTATTTAAATTACATTCATGTTTATCTAATCCACTTCTATTGATATGATCAATCATTTTCCATTCTGGATGAATCATTCAATGAAGGTGGATTGTTGTTCATTGATTATTTTTTTTAATAATATTTGTTTTTATATAGTAAGTATTATCTTTTTAACATTTATCATAATACCATATATGATTTTGGATTAAATTGAAATGTTTAATATCACAAAGAAATGTAATTTCAGATTTTTGAGTTTGTATTTCATAATATAGATTATTATTGATTTTAATTAATCAGTATTTGTTAAGTTTTTTATTTGGATGTTTTTGTTTATCCCAAGTAATAGAAGGTTCAAAATTTTCAAATTTATCTTGCCAGTTTGATTTTGAGTCATTTTTGATTTAAAATATTTTCTCGAATACAACTTGTTTTTATATCAAATTTTAAAAAAAATTTATATATATAATTGTAAAATTTTGCTAATATTTTTTTAAAAGTTCAATAAATTTTGCCCGTTCTTCTCCTTTGTATAATTTTCTTGCGATATATTCTTGTAAATATGGATTAATTAAGTGTTTTCTTCTTTTATCTTTTGGAATAAATGCTTTAAGAGTTCTCCAAGTTTGTTCGATATGATTTGTATGAATTTTCATTAATCTTAATCTTTGATTTTCTTTCACATGAACTACACGTTTATGTTTGTATCCGTATTGCTCAAGATTTTGATAACCAAGCCATGAATTTGTATAAATTGTAGAATTGATTTTTACATATTGTTTGATAATTCTAGTTAATATTTCTGTATCTCTATTATCAACAACTACAAAAAAACATTTCTATTTTTCAGTTCTTTCAATGCCGCCTACAACCCAGAAATGGTCAAACCATGATTCATCAATTTCAACAATAATTTTTTTGGCACCGATAATTTCATCATCAGAAGTTAAACTATCATTAAACATTTTTCTGAATTTAGATATAAATCTAATTAGAGTTGAGGGTGCAAATCTGGTGATTTCTGTAATTTGAATTAGTTTAAATTTGTTCAACCAAAAATAGCCAATTAATAAAATCATTGAACACTTTAAATTTAATTTTGAAAAAATGTATCCTTAAAGATAGAAACAGTTTTTTGGCAATTTGTGTTTTTACAAATCCAAAGTTTTTGATAGTATCGAGTTTCTGAAGAACAATGTGTACAATTAGATTTTGTAATCACTTCTTTATCAATTAAATAATTGATACAACTTTTTTCGTTAAACAAAATAGAATTCAATTCAAAGAGAATAATCATAGGTTTTTCTATTTATTTCAAAAATTTAAGGTAATCATGTTGATCAGTGATATTTATATAATATATCTTTATTTTTTGCTAATAAAAATATTTCAACACTTATTTCTTTCTTTTAAAAATGAACACACAAATTGAAATACTAAAGTTCAAAAACGAAAATTCAATGAGCAATATAACTTTTCAAAAAAAAAATTAAAAACATCTATTGAATCTAAAATGATCAAAAGAGCTAATAAAGTTAAAAATATCCATTTTTTAACTTTGGTTTTAAATTGCTTTGATGATCCTTTTATTTTTCTTTTCGTTTCTTTGGTTTGTAAACTTTGAAAAACAAATAGTTGAAACTCATGATTTTTGGAAATATTTTTGTGACCAACTTGGAATTAATGGTCCAAATCCCCGTGCACACAAATACAAAACCTATCATTCTATTTACTTGAAAAATCTTAATCGTTTATGTACTTCTTGTAGAAAAGATTTTGGTGAAAGACAAACATCAATTAAAAAAATCAATTTTAAATTAGATGTTCTTAATGATTATTGTATCGATTGTATAAATTTTTATAAGCCAACACTAATTTTTAAAACAAGAGCAAACTATGAATTCTGCAAATATTTAACTGATACAATTGATCCTTGGATAAGTGATGATGTAGACTTCAAATTATGTTCAAATTGTACTATTCAAAAAAAAGAATTTTTATTTGATTCAATTAATGAATTAAAAGATTCAATTTATAGAAAAAGAAAAGAGTTTAAATATACTGAATTTTTTTATAATGATGTTATCAGAATAGTTCTTCGTAATTTATATAATATTTTAGATGAAAAAAATCTTTATATAGAAAAATATAGTAGCATTGTTAAAAATTGGGATTTTCCAAAAAATTTATTATATAATCGTGATTTCAGTTATAATAAAAAAGAAGAGGAAAACCCATATGCTGAATTGGAACATGCTAGTGCAAGAGCATACTATTTAGCAGAGTTAGGTATATTTGGTAATCTTGAAAGCGATAGCTAAACAGATTCTAATGAAAATGAATCAGCAAGTGAATAATTTGTAGTTGTATTTTTAATTTATAAAAATATTAAATATATTTTAAATAAACATGAGGTTGAATTTGTATTGTTCTACTAGTATTATTTAATTTTTTATCTAGTTTAATTTTGAATTTTATCGCTTTAATGAATACTTTAAGTTGTTCATCTTTTGTATTAAAATTTTTAATACAACTTTTGTTATTTTCCCACCAATAAAATGAATATTTTTTTGTAATACTGTTGTATGAAAGACCATTAATTCCAGTATTATTTCCTTTACATAATTTTCTATTTTTTGCATTTTTACTTTTATAACTTTCTCTTAAATTACATTCTCTATTATCCAATCTATCTTGATTAATATAGTCAACAATTTGCCATTCAGAATGAATCAATCTATAAAAAAAGACATGTTTGTTATCAATAGTTGTATAAACATAATTGTTGTTTCCAAATTTTGAAGTTGACCAAATATATTTACGAATATATTTTAAATATTTAATATCACAGAGAAAAATTTGTTTATTGTTTGTTTTAACTTGTAAAAAAGGGGTTTCTTGAATTTTAATAAGACGAATTTGATTATAAAGTTGGTTTTTTTATTAAATTTTATTTTTTATATTTTTTCCACCAAAATAATCTCTGTTTGTAATATTAAAATAAATTTTACGTGTAATATCATTTTTATAATCATTAAAAATTTTAACAATTTCTTGTTGAATCATTTTTTTATAATAATAAAAAATTAATATTTAATACTTATATTTATATATATTTTAATTTACTGCACCACACGTTAAAGTTGTTACATTCTTCTTTTACTTATAGTAATTATATCCTTAGTAGGATAGTGGTCATACCCGGATAACTCTTTACCCGAAAGGGTATAACCTTTTATAAAATCTAATAACCAGTTTTATACCCTATTGAAGTAAATGGATAACGGTTATATCCGATTGTACCCTAAGTATAATAACCGGTTAACTGCTAGTTATAAAATATCCGGTTAACTGCTAGTTATAAAATATCCGGTTAACTAATAAGATAATGGGCATTGTATCCTCATCTATTTTTGTAACTTTATATATATACGTCTCGTTGATTAATGTTCGTCGATGGACTTTTAAAAAAAAAAATTGAACCAAAGAAAGAAACCGGGTGATAAAGAAAGGGGTCTTGATAGACAGCAGAGAGCTTATATAAAATTTTAAGTAGAATTAGGGGTAAAGTATAAGTCTGAAGTGTCGATTAAAAGAAGCATTATGAAATAAAAATTTACAGTATGGAACGATTTGATAAAATACGTAGTATTCAATTTTATCTGTTTTAATACTGATAAATTTTAAATCAATTTTTAATCCGCTTATTAAGTGGAATTTGAATCTCTAATCAACTAAGTAAGTTTAGAATTTCGTTGCAATATAAGTTGATTTGGAAACCAAAAAAATCTGATTTTCGATCTACAACACAAATTTGTGGAAAATGAAGCAAAGATAAATTAGTATATTTGATTTAGAGGCATTTTTGATTAATGTATTGTATTAACTACACTTATATTTTATCAGGTTTTATGTGAATCTTTACAATTCTAATACATAATTAAGCCTTGTGGCTGTAAATTTCTGTATGAAAGTTATACTTTACTTCTTTTGGCAATTCATTTAATAATATAAGAAAGATATAGTTTATTGAGATAAAAAATTATTCGGCGGGTTTATCAATTTCTTAGAAAATGGTCTATCCCGTTTGGTTGGTATTATGAAAATACATAATAATATGTTTATGTGTAAATACATAATAAAAAATAGAAGATCTTACTGAATACAATGGCCCATTCTATTGAACTCGTTAAGGACTTCTTTTGCCAGTCTACAGAATTATGTAAATTTATAAATTTACATTCCTGGTTTTGTGTGACAGCATCGCGTAGCTACCTTATTTGATTTTACCCTATATTATCCTATATTATCTTATAAGTTAACTGGATAACTTATTTGTGTAACCCATTTATTAATTTTATAATCCAGTCATCCGGGTAACCTAGCAGTTAACCGGTTATTATACCCTAGGGTACAACCTCTATAGTAGGATAACATAGTGATCAAATAATGTTACAGTAAAAATTATATAATAAATGGCATGCCCCTAACCAAGGAGCTCAATTTTGATAATTGCTTTTTGAATTTGCAGACCTCTTTGCAAAAAATATGATCTAACTAGAAAAAACTAATCTAGTTGTTCACCAGATATTTACAGATAATATACTTTTTATTAGTTCTTATTCCTATATAGTACCTTTTACTAAACAAACATTTATAAATAAAGAAGTACAATATATATTGGACAATAGATTAATAAAAATGTTCTCTAGCTATTGGGCCTCTTCTATTGTAAAAAATAGAAAGAAAAAATTTTGTATAGATTATCACAAACTTAATACTATTACTAAAAAGAATCAATACTCTCTTTCTCAGATAGATGAAATATTAAATTCACTAGCTAAAGCTACTTATTTTTTTACTTTAGATCTTATAAATGAATATTGGCAAATAAAAATATATTTAGAAAATAGAGAAAAACTGTTTTTATTATTAAATACAAAACCTATAAGTTCATTGTCATGCTTTTTGGACTCTATAACACCTCTGCTACTTTTTAAATACTTTATAAACCAAATTTATAAAGGTATAGCTTATAAATATAAAATAGTATATCTAAATAATACTAATGTTTTTTTTTCTAATATTTGATAATTATATTAAGAAAAGTTTTTATTTGAATGTGAAAACTAAATTAAAGTTTAATATAATTTTTGAAAAAGCAATTACTTTTTTTGAGACATATTATAAAAGAGAAAGAAATCTTTTCAGACCCAAATAAAATTAGTGCTATTCAATATATCAAACCTTTCCAAAATATTACCTAGTTGTAATTATTTCTAGGCCTTACTAGATACTATTGTCAATTTATCAATATTTCTCTTTTATTGCTTATCTATTTAATTAATTGTTGTATAAGAACAATACCTATAAATAGAGCGACCAATATTAAAAGCTTTTGATGAACTAAAGTATTGATTTACTACCATATACTCTAATTATAAAAAGAAATTTATCATAGCTACTAATACTTCTTATACCAAATTTGAAGCTACCCTTAGCCAATTATTTGATAATAAAAAAGAAGATCCATTATCTCTGCTAGCAAAAGTTTAAAAAAAGAAAAAATAAATTATAGAGCTATAGAACTAAAATATGCTGCTATTGTATAGACTATTAACTATTTTTATAAATACTTTGGCACAATTTATTTTACTTTAGTTACAAATTATTTTGCTTATAAATAGTTAAAATTTTCTTAACCAAAGAATATTTAGATTGCTAAATAATAAAATTCAAATTATATTATTTTATTATTATATCTAAACCAAAAAGAATTCATTCAAATGTTGATACTTTCTTTTGATTACTAATTTAAATACACTCTAACTTGTTATTCTTATATAAATTTGGATCAATACCAAAACTTAACAGAGTACTTAGAATTAAATATTCTTTTTTTAAACTATCATAACAAACAATGAAAAACAAACAATTATAAATCAATTTAGAAAATATCAAGTAAAAAATAAATTGGTATATAAAAAGAATTGAAAAGACCCAGACAAATTTACCAGAATAATTAAATGGACTAAAGTTGAACTGATATTATATATGATGCATAATTATCTTACTGCTAGACATTTAAAAATTAATACTATGTATTATAGAATATTTGAATAATATTATTAGAACCAAATATAAAGATATTCAAAATTATGTTTGCTTTTATATAACTTGTCAAAAATAAGATAAAATAAAAAAAGAACCTTTTTACTCTATTTAAAATAGAAAGAGCCTTTGAACAAATAGGTATAAATTTAGTTGGATTTCTAGTAACTACTTGAAATAACCATTATATTATTGTTTCTACTGACTACCTAACTCACTAGCTGGAAGCAAAAGATGCTAGTACAAAAACTTTAGCAAAATTTATTTTTGAAAAAATTGTTTGTAGACTTAGAATATTTAAAATAATACTTTCTGATAATAAAAAGAATTTTGTAAGTGAAATTGGCAAAATATTATATAAAAAGTTTTTAATAAAACACATATTTACTTTACTCTATTATTTACAAGCAAATGGAATAGTAAAAAGATTGAAAAGAATCCTTTGCAACTTTCTTACAAAAGTTACAAAAAATAATGAAAATTAGAATATATATATGGGAGTGAGTTAGTAAAAAAGGGACAAATCATTTTTCATAAAATTTTTTTAATTTTTAAACTAAAATATCATGATAGCTATTTAAAAAATTTGCTAAAAATTTTTTATTTTAACTTGAAATTATATACAGTAGAATTAAAATAAAAAATTTTATTAAATTTATTAAGATAGTTGTTAAAATATTTAAGCTTAAAGTCAAGAAAACTTTTACTTAAAAAAAATTTGGCACTTTTCTACTAACTCATCTCTATATATTTAGAGGTCTGATTTGATGAATAGTATTCACTGAATATTCACTGAATATTCAAATATTCAAATATATAATTTTTCACTGAATGAATATTCAAATATTTAAAATTTCACTAAATATATTTATTGAATATTCATTGAATATATATATATATATATATGGGCCAGTGCAAAAATGTAAAACTAAAAGTTAATTTTGTCTATATATAAAAGTTTATCAATTTTAACTATTTATTTATAATTTTTTTAAATCTAATAAAGAAAGCTTTAGGCTACTTTTTGATATAATTTTTATTATCTTTTTATAGTTTGTTTGTTGTGTTATAAATTTTTTTAAAAACTTAATTTTTTTAAAAAAAAAGCAAGAAAAAAAGTTTTTTTTTAAAAAAAATTATTTTTGCCATCAAAATGCAACTTTATAAATTTATACTAAGCAAGTGTATTGCCATGTATATGCTAAATATATAGTTAAAATTTTAGCTTAATTGGATTAGTAGTTGTTAATATATAAAATAAAAACTAATTTACATCATAAGGTTGTACAGTAGTTGTACATATTACTTTATATAGTAAGTTTATATATAGTAATAATTATTAAATTTTAAAAATTTGTATTTTAATAACTACTAATTCAATTAAGCTAAATTTTAACTATATATTTAACATATATATAACAATACTCTTGTACAATATAAACTTATAAAGTTATATATTTATAACAAAAATAATATTTTTTAAAAGGACCATTTTTGCTTGTTTTTTAAAAAAAAAATTAAAAATTAAAATAATTATTATACAATTAAATGTCTATAAAAAGATAATAAAAATTATATCAAAAGATAGCTTAGAACTTGTTTTATTTAGTATGAAAACATTATAAATAGATAATTAAAATTAAAAACTTTTATATATAGACAAAATTAAATTTTTAATTTTAGTATATTTATATTTTTGTATTAAACAAATTGAAAAAATAAAAAATTAACAAAAATTTTTTAAAAATAAAAATTTTCAATAAAATTTATATTTAAATATTTCCCAGAACCTATATAATAAATAAAGTTATTTAAATGTTTATATTAATTACTAAAAAAATTTTTTTATTATGAATAGATTGGTATATCACCGGACCATATAATTTTATAATTTTATTTTATTTTTTAATAATTTATTTGCAATTTTATTGACTAATTAAATGAGATTGTTCTATATTTTTAAAATTGAAATATATTTAATGTTTAATAAATATTTAGTGAATATTCGAATATTCATTCAAAATTTTTAAACAATATTCAAATAATAAAAAATTGAACAAATAAATATTTGAATACTTATTTTTTGAACAAGTCAGACCTCTATATATATCTGTTATATTATTTGTATATAGAAATAAACAATATGCAACTATAAAATATATCTCTTTTCATTTGGTATATAAATGACAAGCTATTCTATTTATTGAAACTGTTATTCCTATAGACTTTGTTGATACAGATGAAATGATATCACTAAAAATAGTATATTACAATGAGCTTTTGAATTAGTAAAAGAATTACCCTACTAATATAATAAGGGTGATGATTATAGTTAGAGGTGAAATTCATTTTCAATTTTTTAATTTCAACAATAATTTCAACAATAATTTCAACATTTTTAATATGTTTATAAATTAAACCTAAAACAATTATTGTATTTAATTTAGCTTGGTTTTAATTATTTTTTTTTTTTTTTTTTTTAATTTTTAATGGTGAGACCTTGCTCTTATCTTTATTAAATTTAATGGAAGCTTTTACAGTTGGAAAAAATTTCATTGTTTAAATCTAATGCTAAGAAAAAGAACTCAGACATATAGCTAGATAAACAAAAGTAAACCTAGTACTTATCTGTGGCCTAAACCAACCAGAGTGGCCAAGGCTCACCTAGATTTGATTATTAGTTAATATACTTGAAGGGTGTGTAAGATATTTAATCCAGTGGGGGTACCAGTAATCTATTTTCTGAATTGATTTATTTATAATAGAGTTGTTATTATTGGTATCGATTGTAGGTATAATAGATATAGAAGATTCAGAGTCTGTAGGCTGATTTTGTGAAATTGTTTGCTGATAGTATGATCTTGAGGTACAGTATGGGATCCAGATTTTTGTATAAATTTGTTGGTTGAGATGAAGTAAAAATTGAATTGTAAGGGACTGAGCAGACTTTGAAGATGGGGCAGTTTCTTGTAATATGTTAATTAGTTCTAATGGAATAAGACCTGATAGAGTTGAATATAATGAAGGCTTGTATGAAAAATGATGAATTTGAAGACTATCAAGTTTTAAAATTTTGGAGTGAAGATTTTTGGCCTGAGTTGGAGAAATATCTAGTTTGTCAGAACTAAGTATTTGGTTTAAAGAATTGTTTATAAGATCTAGTAATAGATTGGTATTTGGGCAAGTAACCCAATGCAAGGCATAACTTGCCTGTTGGCATATATGACAGATATTAGGGTATGAAGGATATCTTTTATGAAGAATATGTGGAGAAGGAAGCTCATCAAGTAATAGTTTAACTCTAAAAGATTTTAGAGTAGAGGATTGGAAGCTATGTGAAAAGTTGCTAATTTTTTGGTTATTATTGATATATAACCATGAAGCGTTCCAATTAATAAGTTGTAAAATTTGATTCCATTGCTGAAAGCGGTTTTGTGATGTCCACAATGCAATTATATGTGCTCTGCAGATTGTTCTAATGCTGCGATGAATAGGAAGTTCTATTGGATAATTATCAGAAGTAGGTGTATATTGAGGATTATATATATTGCTTGGGTTAAAAATAAGATAGGGTGCTATATGATGGTTGCGTGCTAGTTGATCAGCTTTATTATTAAAATTGTCATCTTCATGTGCATTTACTTTGTGCAGGGTAATATTAAGATTGTAGGACTTAATTAAATTAAGTAATGTATTCCATATTGACCAATAGGGTATATTTAAAAAGTTTGGAAGTGGTATAGTATTAATTAAGCTTTGAAATTTAGAGATAACTGATTGTGAATCTGTATAGATTTGAATAGTACAGTTTCTAGGAGCTGTACTTATTGCAGCTAAAATTGCAAGTAGTTCTGTTTTAAAAGAGCATGGCCAAAATTTGGTTTGTGCTTGAAAGGAATGTATAATATTCTGGTTAGCTATTTGTATCCAACCAATTCCCATAGAGCATTGGGGATTGCCTAGATTAATAACAGACCCATCTGTATAAAAGATGAGTTCTGAAAAACTATTATTGTAATGTGTAAATGACTGAAGAGTATCATAAGCTTGACTTGGCTCGAATATATGAGGAAATTGTATAGTAGAAATATTAAGAATTGGTGGTGGTGGGATATGAATTGGATTTCTAAGTGCAATTGAATATATGAGATCTAAAAAATTAGCATTTAAGTTAATTGTTTTGTCAGAATTCAGTCTGCCAAAAAATTTTGTAGCATGACTAGTAGGTATTAGGATGGTACATTTGTTTTGGATTATTTTGGTATTAAGAGAACAATTACTGCATGATGATATAGTAATTGGTGGAGTGGGATATAAGTTTGTAAATTGTGTTTGAATAGAGCATTGCCAGTGAGTTATTAATGTAAAGTCTGATGCAGTTGGTTGGCGGCGGGCTTTGCCTATAATAATTTGATCATTTAATAATGTAATAAGCCAAGGCTTGGCATGTTTTGAAAAATGACCAGTAGTATAGCTATAATAGTTTGTAGAAGGTAAATTTATGTGTGGATAAATAGTACGTTCATAGGAGTGGCTAGTGACTTTATCTTCTAAAAGGGTAAACCATTGGGGGTTCTACCTTTAGGAATTTTGTGTAGTCTGGGTGAAATATGTTTCCAATCTAGTAAGCATGAATTGTCATATGTTGTGAGTTGATCAAGAAAAAGTATATGGTGATGTCGAATTTGTTTTTTAAAAGTTGTATATTTAGGATGTGTAGCAAGAATAGATTCTAAAGAAATTGAACCTTCTTTAATCGTAAAGGGAATGTTAGAGTAAGTATTAGGGCTAATAGACCAGTTAAGATGTTTGAAGAGCTGAATAATTTTAAAGGTTGTAGTTAATTTATTAGGGCCATCAATTGTAGGATTAGGGTGTGAGAAGATACTGATAGGTGACCAGAGGTTATTTTGAAGTTGTTGGACCCTAATAAGAGTAGTAGTGCTTAATAGACTATTGTTGTTTAATCTTTTAATAAAGTTGGATAGGTGGTGTTGAAGTTGTATATCCCAGATATTTTTAATATTGTAAATTTGAGGATGAAGTAAAGTACTAGTAGGGATTGTACAGTTAAGTTTGGCTTTATGCTTGATTAATCCTATATGCTGTGTTAAGATCTTGTTACATGTTGACTGGCTCAATACTATATTTTGTATCCGGTATTCTATTGTAGGAATAATAATGATATTGATAATATAGCGTGCTTGAGTATCTGTAATTTGTTTTGTACGTGCAATTTGTATAAGCTGGCTTGATTCAGCAATAATAAGTTTGGTCTGTTGAAATTGTTTGTTGTCTAAAGTGAACCAGCACCCAAGAAACTTAAAAGGCTGATTTGGTTGTTGAAGAGGAAGAGGATGGTTGTTGTATATAATTGGAATGTAGTTTTGTTGTTTAATATTGGTTGAAAGTATTGATTTAGTTGGGTTAACTTGAATGTTTGCCATAGAATAGAAGGATTCTGCAATAGTAAGAATCTTGGAGAGCTCAGTTTGGGATGATGCTATCCATAAAGTATCATCCATATATGCTAGAACTGAACATTTGGTTTGTAAATTGTCAGTTGTAAGGTTTTTGAGGTTAGTAAGCCAGGAAGTTTCAATTGTATAGCCAGGTGAATTTGAGTATATGTATGAAATAAGAGGATCATAGTAAATCCGCCAAAGAAGAGGTGTTATTGTTTCTTCTTGATCGATACCATTTTGGACTTGATAGGATTGTGTAAGTCCCAAGTTAGTAATAACTTTGTTTTGTCGATCAGTTAAAATATTTAAAAGGATATTAACAATATTAGTAGGCAAAAGTAAACGTGTAAGAGCATGTTCTAGAAGAGTAGAGTTGACAGAGTCATAAGCTTTGCTCATATCTTGTGATAGAAGCCATATTTCTTTGTGATTGCAGTTGGCATCTTCTATAAGGTTATTAAGGATATGAATAGGAATAGAAGTACTATTTCCAGGAAGAGCAACATAGTTATATGGTGAAAGTATAGGATATTGTGAAAAAACTTGATTTAGTCTGTTGGTAATAATTTTGGTATAGATTTTTCTGGTGTGTTCAATAAGGCTTATTGGGCGTGTAAGATTAAGATTACCATCAAACTTATTGTTTTTTGGAATAGGAAAGATTCTTCCCTTTTTCCATTGTTTGGGAATTGAGTTTTGTGTGAGGCACCGGTTAAAAAGTGATGTAAGGATAGTAATACCAGTCGAGTTAAAATGTTTGATCATTTCATAGCTAATACCTGTAGGACCACAGGCTTTACCATTAGGGAGTTGAGAAATTGTTTGGGTGACTTCTTCTTCTGTTATAGGAAGAGCTAGCGATATATACCATTCAGACTTAATATGTGAAGGTGGACGATATTGTTGATTCCAAAAGTTATCAAATAAATTTTGATTAATAGGTCTGTATGCAGTCCAATTATTAAAATGTGATTGGATATGTTGTTTAATTAGGGTAGGATCGGTAATAAGTTGATTTTGGAGTTTAATATTTGTAAAATGAACAGGAGGTTGATAGCGATCAAGTATACTGTTTATAGCTTGTGTAGGTTTAGTAACAAGAGATTCGCATCTTTTTTCAGAGGCTTGATTAATTTGTTGACGAAGAAGAAGAGAGTATTCCAAGTGGTATGCATGGTATATTTGTTTCCAAATACTTTGTGCTTGTACTAGCCATGTTTGAATTTGATTAGGGTCAAGAGATATAAGAGGATTAAGATTGCACTTTGCTTTTGAGTTTATAAATAAGATATGCGAATTGATGTGAGGTAGGTAAAAAGTAGAGTTGCTTTTTAGAAGTTTTATCAGGTGTCCTAGCTTTTTAAGACCAATGTAAAGTGCAGTACAGTGTGGTGTATATTTATGATTGTAGCTTCGTTTACGAGTTATTTTATTAGGTATCTTTTGAATTGCAGCTTGTATGGTGCATTGTTGTATTTTGTGCCAGGTTGTATCAATGCTTTCCTGTGTATTGGTTGAAAGTGGAACACGATTTTTGATAAATAGTTGGGACAATAGATCAGAATATTCTGTCCATTGATCTGAGTTCATTATTTTGTAATTAAAAATTCTGCGACTAATACCAGTATGAAGGCGTGGAGGTTTGCTATAGGCTTTAGGGAATGTCCAGGTTGTAAGAAGAATAAGATGATCACTAAGTGTACTAGTTTGGCTGTCATTAATATTATAAGAAAGAAGAAATTGTATATTAAATGAATCAGTCCAAATATAGTCTATTCTGCTATGATTAATTTTGTTTGACCAGGTATAGTGTGTATTGTTGTAATGAGCTCCAATATCAAACATATTTGAGCGATGTAGGAAATTAATAAGTTTATATTTTGATGCTGAGCTAGTTGTATTATCATGCGTGTTAAAATCTCCCAAGATTATAGGGTGTAAGTTAGATTGTTGAGCCTGTAGGATCCAGTTAATAACCTGGTTTTGAGTTTGATTTCTTTTGTATGGATCAGTAGATGAAAGGTAAACTGATATAATACGGAGCTTTATATCACTTTTGAAAAACAAATCCAAAGCAATAGCTCCCCCTGGATGTGTATGAATACTGTGAACATGAGGTTTAAGATTATTGCAAATCATAATTGCAGCACCTTCTACTGAGCACTCAGAGTTTGCCCAGTAGTAGGTAAATAAGTTATTGTTGCAAAAGGAAAGTTTTGTTTTTGATGAAGTTTTAGTTTCAGTAATGCATGCAATTGAAATGTTATGGTTCATACAGTAATCTTGCCAGATTTGCCTTTTGGAAGGAATATTAAAACCCCTAACATTGTGTGTAACAATAGTTAGATGTAGATCTTGCAGAATGTCTTGGGTATTAGAACAAGAGCCTGTGGTTGGCATTAATAAAGTGCTATTTGATTCAGTAGATAATGAGGATGATTTAATTAGTGACTGATAGTGTTTAGGATATTGGTTAGGAGTGATTATAGTGTGGTTTGGAAGAGGTTTATCTTGGGTGTTGAGATATACATGTGCTTCGAGAGTTATAGTATTAATAGAGATTTTGAATGGTAGTAAAAATGAGTTTCTAAATAAGTGATTTATAAAGAATTTAAGTGTTTGTAAAGGTGGCAATAATGGAAGATTATATTTTTTAAGGAATTTGTTATAGCAGAGTTCCTCAGAAGAATAGGATAAATTGGAATTTGAGGAGTTATTGGGTGATTTAAGTTCAACATCAGAGTAGTGTAATAAATCTTCAAAAGCTGGAAATATAATGTAATCTGGTATAAAATTTTCATATGGAAGGTATATGTGTGCTTCTGTGAAAGTATGGTCAAATCGGGAATGTGGTTTGATAGAAATTTTTATATATTGGTTTGAATAAAACATAGGATAATATTCTTGTATATAATGCAAGAAAGATCCTACAGTTTGTGGAGAAGGGAGTGTTCGTAGTCTATGGTAGTAAAGAAATTTGTTATAGCATGCTTTTGGATTGTATATTTCAGGATGGTTAGGATAGGGATTGATGAAGAAGTTTTTTTCACTTATAGAGTTTGTAGGTAGTTTAATTTCTTCATCACTGAAGTCTTTTTCAAGTAAGGATTCATCATAGATTTCTGATATTAGGTAGTTGTTAGAACTAGAAGTAGTTAGTAATAAAGAAGTATTGGAGGAGAGTTGTACTTCAGAGGGAGATGAAGATATGGTGTCTGAAGTACTGTGATTGTCTTCTGTAAAAGCGCTCGCCGTATACTCGGTTTTCACAGTTGTGCAAAAAGCTAAAGTCTGCTCTGTACGTTGAGTCTGACCGTCGTTAATTAGTTCTTCCACATAGTTTTAATTAATTTTTGACATAATTTAAATTAATTTTTAATATTGAAAAACTAATTTCACCAATTTCACTATCAAGTAATTTCAACAATTTCAACAAAACATCTTATTATAAAGAGTAATTTCACCCACATCTATAGTGATAATATATATTATGTAATATTAATCTCTTTCTGACAATCACTTGAACCAAATTTCCCAATAGAAGAAAAACAAAAGTTTTTTGTTGGAGTATTGATAGTAGTCGCAGGACCTACAGTTTTTACAAAGGTCAACCTTCTCTGTCTAGGGAGACTCCTTTGATATATTTGGCATGCAAGCCAAAAGCGTTTTAGTACAAGATAACTAGCAGAAGGTGGCGCCCTTGTATGAAAAATTTTGGTAGAGTCATCATTTCTACTCCATCGACAAAGTAACCTGTGAAAATATAATGGGGAACAACAAAGAAATGAGTTTTTCAACAGCACTTTCCTTTAAATTTCTTACAAGTGGTTCCTTTGTATCATCTTTCTCGTCTTCCTGCTGTTTTTCCAAAATTTTCGACAAAAAGTGGCGATTTGGCTTACCCCCTCCAAACGATCGGCAGTATTTACTTTCCAAATCTGGACGGACCTAGTAGAATACAACCACGTGACATGTTTGTTTATGAATACAGTTTTGGTGCTACTCCATACGATGTTGATCCAGTCGGATGGTTTAGGAATATCCGAGGTTGGACATATAGTCGGAAGAAGATATTAGTTAAAGCGTTGCTTTATAGTAGAGATATACAATAGTTGCAATTGTTATATAATTTTTATTCAACCCATTACGGGTTATAATAGTGTATTTCCTTTTCTTTTTTCTATTGGTTTTTGTTTCTCTTTTTTGTTAGACTAGCCTTCATGCTATACTATGTGGTTTTTTTTCTTTTTTGTTTTCCTCTTCTATTTTTTGTTTTTGTTCTTTTTTCTTTTTGTATTCTCATTTTCTTGGCTTTGATTTTTTTTGGTTTACCCCCTCTCCTTATTTGTTCTTAGTAAATTTCTTGTTAGTTAAAGGAATATGAAGGAGAGAAGAAGCCATTTTGGTATGGTACTTAGGCTAGTTTATCATAGCCTCTAGTTTTTAGATTTGTCTTTAAATTAGTTCGGCAGGTTGTGCTTGGGCACCGTAGGACCCCGAACAATACATATAGAGGTTACATTGGCTTTATTATAAACTTTTTAAAATTTTTATCCACTTTTTATTAGAGCTAATTAACCAAATTTTACATATAAGCTTTAATATTTAATAAAATTTAACCAATTATCAAATATAACAATACTTTTTTTAAAAATTTTTCTCAAAAAAAAAAATTTTTTTCAAAAAAAATTTTTTTTCAAAAAAGATTTTTTAAAAAAGTTTTTTCTTTATCCAAATTTTAAATATAGCCTATTTAAAACTTATTAATTTTATCCACTTTTAATAATATAACATCAAAAGCTTTTATCCACTTTTAAATGTAACCTTTTGACCAATATCCACTTTTCAAATATAACATTTTTGTAAAAAAGTAACCTTTTTAGCCAAAATTTCAATGTAACCTCTATATATATTGTTCGGGGTCCTGGCACCGTTAAGGCAGCCGGGTAGGGTATCTGGCATAGCAAAATATTTAATGTGCCATATGCCATGCCAACTATTTAAATTCATGCCAAGATGCCACCCTGGCATGGCATTAAATTACATATACATAATATAAGTAAGTAAATTCGGTATATTTAATATTAAAAACTGTCTTATACCTAAAATTATATACCAAAATTCTTACTTTAAAGTCAAAAATTAATTGTTGTTGTAAATTTTTGTCATTCATATTTTTTTTACAATTTCATATATTTTTTATATATATGCAAGGTGCTGTAATTTTATTGGATCCGGACCAAAAATTTTAGAATCAGAGGTGATTTTAGGCTGAAATTTTTTTGATATAAAGCATTATATATAAGTGGCATGCCTTATATCAATTTGAGATTTTGGTATGCCATAGGCATGCCTCAATTGGCATGCCATAATGGTATGCCAATGACTGCTATGCCAGGTACCCTACAGCCGGGTAATGTCAGATTTGCAAATTAGGAGTAAACAAGTGTATTATGTAGCAATATACTTAGTATCTTAATAAAATACTAGCGAAACTGCCAAAAAAAAAATTAATATTATTTTACTATACCCCCTACCCCCTTCCTCTACATAAAAGAAATTTGATTGCTATAACACAATCAGGAAGATCAAAACAAAAACATTCACTTTTTCAAAAATCACTCATATCATGAAAATTTGCATAAGAAAAATTTCCTTGAACAATTTTACTTAAAGAAAGTTCAAAGATTTTTTTAGTGACAATGTTCTAGATTGCAGATCCCGTCGGTGCTACTTGGAGTAGTTGGGAAGATCCACACCGGATTGAAAATCTTTACCTGACCCGTCGGGTCAGACACTTTCATCAACCTGGTACCCGAAATTAAAACCGGATACCCGATTAAAACAGGCTATCCGGTTATCCGGTTCTATCACATCCAAAAAATTTGGTACAAAAGACAATTAGACGAACTATTTGCACGTGCCTCATGTAGCGGCGGGATAGCTGAAAACCGGATTGATAAGTTGCCAAGTCGAAATTAATAAAATGAGCACTTACCTATTCATTCATCGGCAATTTTCAAATGTTCCAGAATTTATGAAAATAGCAGTAAAATTCTAGCCCATAACAATTTCGGATCACCCGATTAGTAAAAGGTTTCGGGTTAACTGATGCTAAAAGTCTGACCCGGTTGACAAAAATTGCAGGTCGGGTGATCGGGTACGCGGTTACCCGGATGGCTGTTTGGATCCCTATCCACACATATTAAAGTCAGGTATAATGTGACAATTTGTTAAAAAACTTCCTCGTGAAATTTTTAATATATAATACAAAACACTAAATTCTAACCCTAGAATGGTCTTATAATGCGACCTTTCTCATCCTAACACTAACCATAAAAGTGATTGACCATTTCAGTCTTCAATTATTTTGATTTTCACGTTGCATCTAACGATTGGCTAAAACTCAAATGGCTGCCATCTTCAGGGGACGTCTAAAGCGGAGTAGATTCTTATAATATATTTTATCGAATTAACTTTAGGGTTAGGTTCATCTTAAGTTAGGGTTAGAGAGGTTTTAGGTTATAATATATAAGCAAATTGCCTTCCCGACATTTTTAATTAAAACACCAAGGTAGGTTTAGACTGCCATTTTTTGTATTTTTCAAGGTTTTCGCTTCTCTTTTTTGTTTGCTTCTCCGAAGATCAAAATTCGATAATTTGATTGACCATTTGTCACGTGATTCTACTCCGCTTTAGACTATTTTACTTTTTACATCCGCGTATTATGCAAAGGAAGTTTGAGGAAAACGACATAATTCACATCTATCCTGCGAGTCAACATCTAGTTAAGAAATTAAGTCATGTTTCCTTGAGATCAGAATCAGAATCTATAGATCGAATCCGGATCTGGCCGTCATAGCTAAAGAGGATCCGAATCCGTACTTGGATCTTTAAAGATAACCACACAGAATACTACTTTGCCCAAAATTTTTCTCAGAAGTTTTTGAAATTCGAATTTTGAATCATATCAACTTAGTCATTCAAATCACAAGTCATTCTCATTAGTGAAGTGATCGATTCCATTAATAAAAATTCACTATTGGGAAGTTTATTAGTGAATTCACAATACCGGGTATACTGGTTTAACATCCTATATCGAGATTTTAATTATAACGATAGGGAATTCATAACTAGGATGACTTGTGATAACATGTAACCAATCAAAGCGTTGAAATGTGTATAAAGTTTCTAAAATTTTTTATGCATGACCCCAAAATCATGGATGGTGCCCTTAAACTGTCGTCCAGAGACTCCTAGAACAGATGATCGCATTGTAAGAACCAGTGTTTGCTGATGTCATAAGTCATTTTAGTCATGAAGAAGGTTGATATAACTTTATGATCTTTTAATGTAACGGTAAGAATCATAGTAAAAAAAATTTTTTTATAGTATTTAATAATATGACTTATGAAAAGTCAAGATTATATGAGGCTTCCTCTGTTATCAGGCTTTATATTTTGTGCCGGACACAGTCCCTAACAAACTGATTTTGTCCGGAACAAAATATAATTGAAAGCCCGATACAGGTTTTCCCTTGGCAGCACACATATGACCAAAGGTCATACCAAAAAAGTGGTATGACTTAGGTCATCAGTCAACACTGGTAAGAACTGTCTGTAGACTATAATTCCACTTGCTCACGTCTTAATGTACGTAAGCAAGGTTTCAGTATTCGTGAATATCGATATCAAGTATATATAATCACTAATCAGTGAAAAGTTTCCAGTAACACGTAACGGGGAAATTCACAAACTTGTTCTCTATTAATTAAACCATTATAACTTACATTTCCCACTACGTACGGGAAATAATGTGGTAGATCTCCGGTCATATAAGGCCTTTATATTGTATATAACCGGAGTCTATCTCTTATTCCCAACCGTTGTGGGAAATAAATCGTGCGATGTTTTACTAAATTGTTTGAACCAGGAAGCCTTTGAACGAAACAACCAAGAAAATTATTAGTGTGAACCCCAATTTTCGAAAGGATCGGAATGCAATAAACTAGGCAAATTTCAAGAATTCATAACGATAATTTTATTTGGTCGATTATACTATCGGAAAAGAAGATATAGACAGTGACGACTTTTCGAAAAAACTCTATTTAGGCTCTTACCAAGCTGAAAGGATTATCACGGTTCAGAAAATTCATTTGGCACACAGAGATAATGACGAAGATAGTCACAAGAAAAAGTCTCTTGCGACTCCCCAGTCGGATCGTCGCTTTATATATTTATTATAATATATTTATTATAATATATATACATAATATATCATGCATTATGCTAATCTGTCACGATATTTTTAACGTTACACGATCTAACCCAGTGCTACAAATTCCAGGGAACTGATTTTGACCCGTAACACTATAAGGAGAAAATAAATTGATGCCTACACATGATGTCCACAAGCCAAACTTAAACGCGAACCACCCAAATGGAACAAAACAACTCGCGTAATATGTATGACGACGCACAAACGGAAACTGATACTGACGGCATTGATTATCTTGCTGTAGAAACAAATGAAATACAAGGACAAACCAGTACACACCAGGATAATGCTGCTCATTTAAGCGAAAATGAAAAGAGATATAGCAAAAATTCATCTTCCTCTCAATCTCATAAAAAAAAATCAAGTAGAAGATCACGTAACCAGATTACTGTTGAAACAAAAAAGGATATCATGAAGACAAGCGAATTGCAAGCTCTCTTACCTCGTAGAAGGCGCGTAAAGCATGATCCTAAAGGAAAAAAAGTAAAGTATAGTGATACGTCAGAGAATGAAGAAGATAAGTATTGTAAAATTGTTGGATCGTCAAAAAAAACAAAATATAAACCCGATAAAAAGGAGAAAACCAACGAGAGATATGATGATGAAAATTTGAATGAGGTAAAAAAAAAAAAAAAAAACATTTAACGTTATTTATTAGTCAATATGAAATTATTTAATAATTCAAAGCGAACTTATAATAATTACTTACATTTGATCAAAATCAAGAAATTAAAATTAGAGCGCGAAGACCGGATCCGACATTTTCATGAAATAGATCAGTTTGAGTTGCCAGTAGAAGTTGTTACTGATTAACATGCAATAAGACGACTTCATTGTGGCTGCAAAACGATGATATTATGTGTAGATTCCAATTGGAATCCAAAAGTTAGTGATTAAAAATGGTTCGTTTATATTTGACTGGTGTAACACGAAGAATATTATCATTTTTCAATAAAATTATTGTGTATAAAGGACATTGTGGTAAGAAATTCTTTGGCAAAATTACATTCGCTTTCAAAAATAAGAATTAAAGGGCCTCAAAAATAGGGCATATCGAATAATTGAATAATTTTGAAAGCAAAAAAATTGATTCTTTTCTGTTTTTCGGTTTTTTTTCGTGTATTATGAAATTGATAAATAAAATAAATAAAATAAATAAATGCAATCTAAAGGCGATAATACCAAAACAAGACTGTATATTAAATGAATATAAATTTTTTAAACATATGGCCAAGTAAACAAACTTTTTAGTGGTATCTTATCACCAGGGAAGGAAAAAAATATATATACCAGAAATGATAAATGCAAAAACGGTGTAAAAGAGGGTTATTCATAATTAGATACAAGAAAACGAGACAAATTTAAAGGATGTAAAGAAAACTTGAATTGACCAAAAATATCTGAATGGAGAAGACGACAAAATTAAGATCAACAAATACCCTACAAAAATTATTGAAATTTTATCGTCCTATCCAACAAAGGAAAAAAAAACTAAAAACTAGATTTTTATATACCTTAGATAAAATAAAGGGTAAGTAATAAGGAAAAGATATTATGTCTAGGATCGTTTATGGTTAGGAAACTTTTTTTTTTTCGAAAACATAGTCCGACATTGAAATAAAAATAAAAAATCACGGACCACCATTATTCAAAAATAATAGATCACCCTACAACCCAAATAGACCAACAGGTCATAAAATAGAACATGATAAGAAGATAAAAACACTCTTGAAATCAATAATCATAAAAATATATATATAAGAAAAAAAATGAATATAATCAATTTCAAAGGCTTTATAATAAAGGGAAAAAATATATATAATATGCAAGAAAGCGAATATTTTTATAGGGAAATATAATGAATAATAGTAAAAGAATTACACTCGCACCAGATCCACCTTTTAAAAAATTTTTTTTTTGTTTTTTTTTTTTTTCTTTTTTTTTTTACCATTAATGCTAACAATATAAACGACATGTATATATACGAAAACTAAAAATAAAATAAAAATATTTTAATACTATTCCGAACATTACATTAGCAGAAATAATGTTAAATACATGCCTTTCTCTATTCATCGTCAACTTCTACACCATCGTCTTCGATACTATCGATATTCCTACCATCAGATTCTGAAGTATCCCCAGCATGAAGAACTCTAGCATCGGATTCGCCATTGTTACGTCCCTTACTAGCCTTCATAACACTACCGTTGCTGATTCCTCCAATTGTAATACCTCTTGGTGGATTACCGCAACGATCTTTACCATAATTAATCCGATACTTTTTATATTCGTCTTTCATCTTAATTTGATCAATAGCTTTGATGGCGGACATGATAGAAGTAAAATTGACAAAACCGCAACTCTTCTCTTTAAGAATGTTCACCAGTTCAATATCACCATATTCAGAAAAATCTTGTCGAAGTTTTTCTTCAGTGATATTGTCGTCGAGTTGTCCAACATAAACATTACGCGAGGCACTTTGAGTGCTTACAGCCAATTGAATGTGACCAGGTAAAGGTCCTGGATTTTTTCCCCATCCAACTTTAAGCCGTCGATTTTTGATCACAACACCTGTTTGTTGTGCAATATACATGAAACTATTGGCTGAACTAGAATCGATAAAAGTCACAAATGCAATGTGCTTTTCTGGCATATAACGAATTTGTTGAAGAATGCCTCCTCGGATAACATTGCATATTTCTTCACATGTTGTATCTGGATGAATATTTCCAAGATAAACAGTTCGATTTCCGGCAGCTGATCCCGAAGCCGTACTACCAGCTGCAGAAGAAGCGGAAGAGAATAAAGGACTTGTAGGACTACGCAGTTCAGAGCCATTATCAATATGACTTGAGGCAGCGATAGAAGCAGAATGATATGGGTCAAAACCAAAACCCATAGCAGCACTGCCAAAACTTTGAAAATTGAGGGAACTAGCCGGAAACGCATATTGTGGTGTTACTCCATTTCCTACACTAGATCTTTGTGCGCATCGATCCTTACCGTAATTAACTTTTTTACCGGCATATTTTGGTTCGGTTGGAAGCATTTGTACAGCTTTCATTGCATTAGATATGGACATAAAATGAACAAATCCGATATTTTTTTCTCTTACAATTTTAACATTCTCAATTGTGCCATATTTAGACAAATCTTCGCGTAAAGTAGACTCGGTTATGGATTCATCCAAATTCCCTAAATAAACATTACGCGAGGCATTTTGAGCATTAACAGCTACCTGAACAGTTATAGGAACGGGAGAAGGCTTGCCCCACCCAACTTTAAGTTCTTGACCGTTAAGAACTATTTTACGCGTGGACGCATCTTGGTAAAATAGCATGGCAGCAGCACCATCCATGAACGAGATAAAGGCACAACTCTTATCATTAAGGATTCGAACCGATTCGACTGGACCCACTCTAATTTGATTCATCATTTCTTCGATGTCGACCTCCGTCGGAAGATTACCGAGATACACAGTGCGACCAGTTGCGTTTGCAGTAGCGGAACTAACGGCTGCTTGTTGGTAAGAGGAGGGAAATTGCGCGCCAGAGAAAGCACTGGTAAACTGGGGGACCATACTATTAACGCTGGGAGTGAATTGATTCATAGCTGCGTATTGAGAGGGGACGGCTTGATGGTAAGCATTCATACTAGCAAAATGACCACTTGAATGTCCAGGATGATGGTGAAACCCCGCAGTACCTTGAGAGTAGGAAGGATTGCTCATCATCATTGAAGATGGACCAACCGGTGGATTTTGATAATATATATCAGTATTAGAAGACCCTTGAGAAAGGTCACTTCTCATACCTCCTGGTAATGAATAGTTACTGTTGTAGCCTTGTCCTGCGAAACGTGGCTTTTTAATACTATTATCGTGAGTTTGATTTCCGTATTCGCTACTACGTTTCATTGTTGAATTTGAACTATAACTTTGAGTCCTGAGTCCTTGCGAGCTAGAAAACACCATAAACATAAACAACTGAGTGGGAAGAAAGGGTGTGATTAAAGGAGTAAAAAAAAAAAAAAAAAAAAAAAAAAAAAAAAGAAAATATCCGTCCAATATTAAATTCGTCAGAACAAGAGACGGATAACCTCAGGATAAGATTCTAAATCTAAAGAAAAAATTTTGGATAAATCTGTTAAAAGCAGATAGTACTGATAGTACGACACACGCATCATATTATAAATAATATAATGTGGACATGTGAGGTTCACTAATTCATTTATTAGCTGATAAGTTTAATAATTTATACAATACCAATGAATAACCAATTGAACCGACTTGAAAACGGTTTATGAACAATTTAAGTATAAATGCGATATAAAAATTAGCATACGTAATTGGCATTTACACTCGGTTAATCTAAATGAATTATGATGTAAATTTTTACTTAGCCAATTGGAGGGGATGTGCAATTGAAATACGGTTATTTATTTTTGCATTTATATAACATTAAATTCCAATAAATAACTGTACAATCCACTGACGTTAATTTTTAAATAATATATTTGTCTATTTTTACTAATAAATTAATAGCGAGCTTAATAAATCAAAAATATTATTTCTATCTTTTAACTTAATTTTTATACTAATAACAATTTTTTTATGTTACAAGATTCGAACTTGTGAACAAAGAAGCTCATGGTAAACAACGACCCATAAATCTAGGATACAAGCAACACTCTTTAACAGTATCACGATGAAGCAACCACGCCAAAAAGCGTTCAATACCTAAACCAAAGCCACCATGTTCCGTCGTACCATATTTTCGTTGATCCGTGTACCAATAATAAGGTGCAGGATCAATACCTATGAAATAATTTGTGTAAGGATATTATATGTGTACAATGAATTATTATATGGATTTTTTACTTTAAACATTACATTCACATTAAGTATCTTACCTTCACGTTTGTAACCTTCTAAAAGCTCTTGCTAAAAATATTTGAAGTATGTTAGAATATCATATTAGAAATTCGAAAAATAAAGTAGTTTATGAATGTACCATGTCGGAGATTCTCATGCTACCTCCTACTATTTCGCCAACACCAGGAACTAGTACATCCACACTTTCTGTTACTCGATGGTCGTCCTTACAACGACTCATATAAAAACTTTTAATTTCGGCGGGAAAGCGACAAAGAAAAATTGGCCGATTAATTTGATCGGTCATGGCACGTTCAGGAGCTTCAGGAATATCATCTCCAAATTCAAAAAAACTACCATCTTCCTTTTTAATATCGTGATCTTTTAAGTATTGTATCGCGTCTTTATAGTCTAAACGCATGAAAGGACGCTCCGGTGGTTTAAAATCTGGGTGAAGCTGGTAGACTAGATCTCGAGTTAGTTTATGAGAAAGAACACGGTCAATAGTGTCACAAATCAGATCTTCTAACTCGTCAAGTAAATCTTCAAATGAAATGAATGCCATTTCGGCTTCTAAATGAGAATACCTGTTGAATAAATTATTAAATTATTATTATTATTCACAATATTGTATGGATAAAAAAAACTTACTCAGATAAATGCCGACGAGTATGAGATTTCTCGGCTCGATACGATTCCGAAATACAATATACATCTCCAACAGATGGGAGGCATGTTTCGAGATATAATTGTGATGATTGGGTAAGATAAGCCTATTTAGCAATTTAAAATTAGGAGAAATGTTTAAGCATGAAATTTTTTTTTTTTTTTTAAAAAAAAAAAAAATTCGCACCTTTTCGCCATAATAATTCAATTCGAATAAAGTACTTCCACCTTCTACTTGTGTTTGTACCAAACAAGGTGGGGTGATTTCAGTGAATCCCTTTGAATCGAAATGATCACGAAACGCTTTCAATATTCGTGAACGAACTTTTAGTACTGCTGAAGCAGTTTCGCCACGAATGACAAGGTGCCGTTGTTCGTATAATACCGAAGGATCAGCTTCGGCATTTAACTTATTAGTGAAAGCATCATCAGCACCTGGTGCTTTATGATTAACTTCCCAATAATCAGCAAGGAGCTCATGATTATCCGGAGCCTATATTTTTCAAATTAATACACAATTAATATAATGGTAAATTAAAAAAAGTTTAAATATGCTTTACCATCTTTCCAGGCGGCAATTCAGTAATGACACCATACATTGTAATCGTTGATTCAAGTGATAAGGTCAAGGCATCGTATGTATGACACTAATAAATATATTTAATAAATATTTTTACACATAAGGTTTATTGTCAACCCTGGGACGACTTAAAAAAATTACTTAATCGAAAAGTTTCTGATGTCAGTAACTTATTAATTCTGATTCGGTAATTATCGATTCGGTCATCGGTAATTTTCTCAGTTGTCCCAAGGTTTATGATAATAATCAAAATTAGACTATTTCTTACCAATCGACCGGTAAGAATACATTGAAGGTAACCAGTTCCATCTCTTAGTATAATAAACTTCATATCCTTTCCTTGTGTTCGTAGACGATGAACCCATCCAGACACTTTAACGCGTTTTCCACGATTGGTAATTGCATCGTGAATTTTTATCTGATGAATTAATTAATAAGTTTCATTTCAATTTCTTGTTCTACAATCAATATTTTCGTATGCACATACCTTTGAAGCTGGTGAAAGGGTAGGATCTTGAGTTAAAATAATACTTTTTGCTTCTTCAAGCTTTTTTTGCTCTTTTTCATATATAAGTTTCTCCTTTTTTGCTTTGTTCGCCAGGTCTTCAACTCGTTTTTTGGCCTTTTTAAAAGCTGCGCCTGAAATATCTTTATATCCTTCCTCGGGACTTTTTTGAATTAATATCTTTATGTTCCCGCCTTTTACTTGAAGAGCATATACAGCCGTCTTATAAGGATTATCTCGAGTTCCATTACCAGAATCATCAACACCATTATTCTCATCGACATATACTATATCTGCTGCTCTTGGCATAAAAATCCACAGGTTTGAAATTATAGCGATATGAATTTGAGTAATTTAGCATTACAACAAGATTTTAACTTACTATCTTGTAACGAAATTTGCTCAGTCATCTTAGTAATATATCGCTTTTGATTTAAGGTGAAGTGAGTTCTTATGGTGTAGATTTCAGAGATAACGATAAATTTTTGGAAGTATTACAGTAAGTCACATGATTCGATTTTTAGTGACATAAGCAATCAGAATAGGGAATCGCATGCCGCCTCTAGCACGCTACGATAGCATGCCATGCCATAAAATTATTAAAAATGTAATCTGATTGATTAAAGAAAATTTAATAATAAAATTTTTCATATTAGTATGCTTATTACAGTATTAGAGAACATGTCTGCCTACGGATGAAGCCATGTTTTTTTTTTAATGAAATAAATAAACAGCTCCAAGAGTTTCTACACTAATTAAAACAATTAGTAAAATATTCTTATGTTTCTCTATAAGAACTACCTTTTCTATTTCATCTATCGAGATCTGAAAGTTTTTAAACGATACTTAGAGCATGATCTATCAGCCAATCATGTTTTAATCTGATTGATCTGAATTAATTAAATCAAATTTCCATATCTGATACGATGCAGGTTACTTTAAGGCTGAAATCTGAAATTTGTCCCATTTTCAAATTGAAATTTTGATGTCTGCGAATTGTTTTTATATTAAATATTATTAGCTTTTAAAATTTGTGAGGTCTTTAAACAAATATACATATTGTAAACCTTCTAGTTGTTTATTACTTTAAGTTTTTTCGACCAAGGAACTAAGGAGCGTGCGGTAGGTTTTATAAATCTTTTCTTTCTTAAATTTATCGATAATTCTGTAAGAAAGAAAACCAGATGCCTGCGGTAGACGGTCGTGTTTTATCGAAAACCAGTAATTGACAAGTTATCGTCCAGTGAATGAACAGTGTTGGCCAATGACCTTTTTTTCGATATGACTTTGGTCATATAATCATATGACTTTTGGTCATAGGTCATGTTAAATAAATTTTTTACTATAATTCTTACTATATTAAAAGGTCGTTATGACTACGGAACAGGATCTTTCCCAGCAATTTATTGCTGGGATTAATAAGTATAAATCAGAGATTAAAAAGAGTAAGTTCATCTTCAGGATTTGATATAAGTGATTCATCAAATTTCAGGAATTGATCAAGTAAATTCGTCAATTGGTGATCTTGATAAAGAAAACACAAGAAATGGATCAAATAATTCTATAATTGCCGAAGATGAGCCATCAAAAGTCAGTAAAAGTACCGGTATTGAACAATGTAATACTGAATATGGTTCGTCGAATTCTGACAGAGAAGATCACCGGCATAAACAAGATCTTACGCATTTGGATACTACTCGTAATAACAATCGACAGCAGCTCAGAAAGAAGTGGAATACATCTGAGTTGCAAGCATTGGAAGATGGTATGAAAGAATTTGGGACCCATTGGGCCCGGATACTAGAAAAACATGGTACATCTAATGGTCCTTTAAGTAATCGAACACAGGTTCAACTTAAAGACAAAGCACGCAATGAAAAACAACGAAGGATGAAAGCAGGAATGGATGTAGGTGTTTTTGCACAAGCGTCTGGTTAAGAATTAAATTTAAATAAAATATATTGGTAAAAAAAACCTCCCATCGTGTTAGTCGAAATGGTTACAACATCGTAAATCACCAAGCAATTTTCATATTACAGTTTTACTTATTATTGAACATTCGTCGCAATGTTATAAGACGTAACGTAAAACAAAGTCTCATTATTAGAGTCAGGGCTAGATCACCATATCATTTTCTTGACAACCATTTTACAGACAAGTTTCGATTTAGTATGTATATGGAACTTCGAGCCTTCAATTATATTTGTACCGGACACAATCCCTAATAAATTAGATTGTGTCTGGTACAAAATATAATTGAAAGCCCGAAGTCACCATTTTCCTTGATAGCATTCATATATATTGTATACTAAAATAGCAAGCTTCATTCTGTGATATAAAATGTAATATAAAATTTGATTTCCAGTTAGGTTGCTAGAAACTCGTTCTCACGCATTTGAATGAAATTTGTTATTAAAACCGTTAATAAATCTCATTATTATAGTTTTTTTATATGCTAGTGGAATTAATAAGTCACATGCAGGTGTCAATGGGGTGCGCGGAGCATAGGGTGTTCGGTAAGTTAGCTGACGAGCTGGAGAACTTGACAAGATAATGGTGGCGAGAGTCTTGCCACTATTGTAACCGCCACTATGATAAATCAAAAATTTTTGTGGTTATTATTATTAACAGTTAAATAGTTTTTTAGATATAGTTTTATCATGTGATCAGAGAATGATTGGCTCTTAATTGTCCAACCATGTGGCTTTTGCCAATATTACAGTACTATAGTAGTTTCGAAATAAATTACCAAAAATCGATCAAAGTTTTTGCTTGAATCAAATTTTCCGTGTCCCTGCCCGTCTTATCTGCGGGTTACCCGGATAACCCTTATCCGGGTCCAACGCCTAATTGATTGGTCGATTATAAATCAACTTAAAAGCTTGATATAGAATATGAACATTAGTATTAACGTTAAAGAATACACAAACGCAACCTGATTTCTAGAGTCAATAAACACGAACATGCTATAAAACCCCACAAAATTCATATATTAAATCCAAATCGTTCAATAATAGTGTTTATATATATACGTATAAAATATTTATATAATATGAAATTTTTTATTTTATTTTATTTTATTTTATACAGTACTTGATTATTTATTTTAATTTTATACAGTACTTGATTATTTATTTTATTTTATTGATTTAATATCCACACGTTATATTACTTAGGCCCGTAAAAAATTAGTGTTACCAGAGGGGTTATGATTAATAAGAAAAAGTTTTTTTTTTTTTTATTTAGAGGACAATAAACAGAATCTGTGCAAATAATATATTTTAATAGAAATTTTCTAAATACTGTATTTGTCGATATCGAAATAAAGATCTGCAATTTGATATCCAAATTTTTTCGTATCCTAATCTATTTAATCTTTCTGAAGTTGAAAAGCTTAATTTCTATAAAATCCCTTTTATAAAAGTATAAGTAACTCGTAATGGTAAATAATTTACCAATTCCAGAAACAAATCTGACAAATCACTCGAGTTTTAGATCTAATCATCGCTATTACAACTATAAAAGATCTACAACGAATATAAAATTCATCAATTCTTCTTTCCCAACATAAATTTATTCACATTTAAACAAAAAATATGCCTTTAGCAAGTGAACTTAAAGCTTGGCACGCACTTCAAAGTCATTATGACACAGTGGGCAAAAAATTGGTGTTAAAAGAGCTTTTCGCACAAGACCCTACTCGCTTCAACACTTTCTCACGTCACTTTAAAGGCGAACATACTGATGCCTCTATCTTACTCGATTTTTCGAAAAATATCATTACTAATGAGACTTTTCGTGCACTCATTGAACTTGCACGTGAGGCTGATGTCGAGGGATTCAGGGATAAAATGTTTAACGGAGAACACATTAATTTTACTGAAGACCGTGCAGTATTACATATTGCTTTAAGAAACGTTTCAAATAATCAAATTTGTAATAATGGGGAAAATGTTGTACCAGAAGTAAATAAAGTTCTGGAGCAAATGAAGAATACTTCAAATGCTATCCGTGAAGGTCGTTGGACCGGATATACAGGCAAAATAATTACTGATGTCGTTAACATTGGCATTGGTGGTTCAGACCTTGGTCCCGTGATGGTTACCGAAGCATTAAAACCCTATGCAAAAAAAGGATTAAATGTGCATTTTGTTTCAAATATTGATGGTACACATTTAGCAGAAATATTAAAAAAAGTGCATCCTGAAACAACTCTTTTCATTATCGCGTCTAAGACTTTTACCACGCAAGAAACGATTACCAACGCTGTTTCTGCTCGAAATTGGTTTCTAGATACGGCAAAAGATGTAAGTATGTTAAGATGAATATGAAAATATAATATATAAACATTGTCCGATTTTTTTTTTTTCTCTTAATTTTTAGAGTGCACATGTCGCAAAACATTTCGTGGCACTTTCGACAAATGTTTCAGAGGTCACAAAATTCGGGATCGATCCCGAAAATATGTTTCAATTCTGGGATTGGGTTGGTGGACGTTACTCTTTATGGTCTGGTATGTAATAAGAATGTGTAAATTATTATTTAATAATTACGTGACTTTGCTTAATATAAATTTTGTACAGCTATTGGACTTTCCATTGCAATTTACATTGGCTTTGATAACTTTCATGAACTTCTTTCCGGTGCACATGATATGGACCTTCACTTCAAAAACACACCACTGGAACAAAACTTGCCAGTAATTTTAGGTGTAATTGGTATCTGGTACAATAATTTCTTTGCCGCACAAACACATGCCATATTACCTTATGATCAATATCTCCATCGCTTTTCGGCTTACTTTCAGCAGGTATATATTGACTTTTTTTAATTGCTGCCATTCCTTTTTTTTCTTATGACATGTGCTTGTCATATAAACATTTAGGGAGATATGGAATCCAATGGCAAATATATTTCACGTTCAGGAGAACCAGTGAACTATCAAACCGGTCCTATTATCTGGGGTGAACCGGGTACCAATGGTCAACACGCATTTTATCAATTAATTCATCAAGGAACCAAGATAATTCCAGCAGACTTTTTGGCTCCTATTGAAACACATAACCCAATTTCTAATGGTTTACACCATAAGATTCTCTTGTCAAATTTTTTTGCACAAACTGAAGCTCTCATGATTGGCAAAACTAAAGAAGATGTACTACAAGAATTGAGTGGCGTCAAAAATAAAGATTTGATAGCGCCTCACAAAGTCTTTACTGGAAATCGACCAACAAACAGTATCATGTTCCAAAAGTTAACCCCTTCTACGCTCGGGGCATTAATTGCTTTGTATGAGCACAAAATATTTGTGCAAGGCACCATTTGGAACATTAATTCATATGACCAATGGGGTATAATATTTTCAAATAACATAATTTAACATTTTATTTGATGTAAATAATATTTATTTTTTATTTTTTTTCATTACAGGTGTTGAACTTGGCAAAGTTCTTGCAAAAAAGATTTTACCTGAGTTGACAAATCAAGATAATACGCCCGTTCATTCTCATGATTCTAGCACTAATGGATTGATTAATTTTTACAAAGCTAACAGGAAGGATTAAATCAAATATGAAGGCATTATATTCATAAAATGAATTAGGAGCATGCTAAATGATTTGTTTGGATTAGTTGCAATGTGTATAAAGCGAGATTTGTTTTTTGACTTGTATTTAGTATTTTTTGTTTTTAGTTTTATTATTTAAAATAAATTAGTTTAACATTTTTAAATTCACTTTTTTAAGTGCACTTACTCTTTAAATGTATACAATAGCTTGGTTTAAAATTTAAAATTACCATATAAACGCCTATCTACGCGTTAATTAATTAACTTGTGCGTTATTTCTGCTACGCCCATGTGTGTTATTTTAAATAAGGTTGAATTTCCTGAATCCAATATATCGTGTTGTAAAGGGGTGCACGTTACTTCGGGCTTCGGGACGTCCATGAATGTTAATTCAAGACCATGCAATCTTTTTTTGAAGAACTCGATTTTCAAAATAACACCCACGAGCATTATTTCGCGTTTATACAGTAAGCACACCCTCCATATCGGTATTTTGCATGTGTAAAACCAGAACTTAGTACATACATTTCTCAAATGCATCTATGTGCTTATTGTGACGGATATAATGAATTGGAATTTTATATAGTGTAAAATTGATCTCTGTATAAATTTAATGTGATTGCCGTTAACTCCATCACAAACTCAGATCTATGATAAATTGACCAAGCATAATCCCAATCAAATTTCATTTTATAAAAAAAAAATAATTTTCATGGAGGATTTGCGAAGCCAATAAATTCTTGCGCTTTGCAAAAAGATTTAGCCTCTGCAGATCACAATGTCGTGTGATAATCGGAGATTTTAAGAATTAAACGCAACCAATCGAAAATATAAAGTAACAGACAATCTGGTAAATCATTGAATAAAACCGTTATTGCAACGTAATAAATAACTCCTTCTGATCGTTCGGTAACCGGGTGCTTATGTCAAGAAAATGGATCTACAAAATTAGGCTCGGAACCAGGGACACGGAAATATTATTTCAAAAATTTCCTTTCTCTTGCTTTCTCTGCTTCCTTTTCACATTTTTTCCTTTGGGCCTGGATTTCTTTTTTTTTTTTTAGTTGTTGAAAAATTTGAAAAATTTGCATATTATTTTTTTCTATTTATTATTAATGCTGCTGCTAAGCCTGCTAATGCTATAATGACTCCGCTCAAAATAACCTTAGCATTTGTTCTTTTTAAGTTTTGGATTTCAGTTTGTAAATCTTTGACTTTGTTTTCTAAATCATCAACTTTTTTGGCTAATTCAGTTTGGTCGCTTATTATTATGGTGCTGTTATTGAAGATGGGCATGAGTTGATTTTATGTTAATTGTTTTTTTATTTTTGTCATAGGTTAAATCAGAGGTATAAATAAGAAAATTTTCGATTTTGGCCAGAATTAGCATTGAGTTAGCCGTAATCATGTGATTTTAACTATTTGAAATCGTAATCACATGACGGGCACTATCAAGGACGGAAAACTTACGTTTTTGAGACTCCTGCACTTACTTTTTTGATACTCCTAGATTAGGGTGTCCAGGATTATGCGAAAGCATAAGATGCACATAATTTACCGCTTCGCATAATCAAGAAAAGGCATCCTGGTCACGTGCATTGATTGTGATTGGTAGATGAGTGTATAATAGAAATTGAAGACCAATTGATCAGCAAACTTTTGGTCAAACCACTAACTGCCCAGCACTGATTACAAGTCACCCTCGTTATAGTGAACTCTCGATATAGTGAAGACTAATTAAAATCTTGATATAGTGAAGTTGAGCTCAAAGCCAGTTTATATAAAATTCTCCCAATATAGTGAATTTACTAATAAAACTCGATATAATGAATTTTTTAAAATTTTTATTAATGGAACGGATCACTTCACTATAACAAGAGTGACTTGGGACAAATTAACACTTCCAACTCTGGCAATTCGCCAACAATTAGTTCGGTGATTTTTTTGTGTTTGTCTGCATAAAAATCACCACTGCAGTCAGTTGTATATTATATAATTAGCAAACTTGTTAATTGACATATGTTATATTTTAATTTTCACCGATTGAAAAATAACCCAAGTCAATTTTTTAATGCAGACTGTTTATTGAATATACAGTTTATCTATTCAAAAATCAAATAAAATAAGTTTTTGAAAATTTGCCTTCTTAATATATAATACTGCCATATCGTAGCGAAGGCGATATATATAAAGTAAAAAAAAAAAAGTAGAAAAGAGTTTTTACAACATTTTGTATTAAAATTACGTATTATTAATTACCATTTATTAAAATTCTTAATTGGAGCGAATTTGATAATTTTTAAAAATGACATAAATATTATACATATATAGTAAAGCAGTTAGTTAGAATGTATATAGGATGTAAATGCATTATGTAATCTATGTGGCAGATTATTATGAAAAAAAGATTTCGCAGGGGTGAAAGGACAGTGTTATTATCTTCCCCAATATTGCCTGAAAAAAGTTGCTATCACATGAACATCGAAAATTTTTTAAAGTTCATTTATATTAGGGTCTATATTGAGTTTAAGAATTAGAGATTCTAATAGCAAAATCGCTCAAGGAAAACATGCAAATTTTTGAGTAATAAGCGATTGATTAAGCCACATGAGTTTAGTCAGCTGGCTTAGCCGACTAAATCATCGGCTAAGCGGGCTAACCATTCGGAATATTTTGGGCTACGTTTAAAAATATGCCAGGTTATATAAACTTTTAAGTTAAAAATCTGACAACTTTTTGAAAAAAATTGTTTTTAATACGATATGTTATAATAATTTTTAAAGCCTCTAAAAATTAGAGATTAGGCCCGTATAAAATTTCTACTCCGGATAACCGACCCGTATAACAAATTTAAAACCGGATAACAACCCGGTTAACTCAAATAACCCGATTAAACTCGGTCAACCCGGTTAAGATATCAAAAAATTTTTGCATTTCATAACATGGATCATATAATTAGAGATTAGACCCACATAGGATTTCTTCGGATTACCGACCCGTATTACAAACGCAAAACCGGAGTTTATCTCAATGGCCTGAGTAACTCATTTAAATGATAAAATTGGTTAAGAGCGCCAATTTTTTTAAATAATATAAAAAATTTGAATTGACCGCATAAGAATTAAATGTCATAATTCGGGCCACATTACTTATTTTAAATTATTGGCCAAAATTTTGCCATTCCAAAGGTTCTCAAAATTTTAAATTATATGAAATTAACTGACAACATGATCTGTAACCCAACCAAACCATTAAAGCATGCTAAAATATTGTTATCCGGGTTAACCGGTTAGCAAAATTGCTATTCGGTTAAGAGTACTTATACGGGTCACCCGGGTAATCTTTATCCGGGCCTAAGCTCTACTAAAAATAAGAACGTAATTACTTCAAAATGATGTTACAAGAACAATTTCCAAAGAGCGAAGAAAAAAGATGATGATCATAAGAATCATATAAAATTTTTCGCTTTCAACTGATTTTTTTTAATTTCGCTAATAAAAAATTTGATCCTAGTAAAATTACTAATACACCTTACATAGGTTTCATTAGTTATTCAGTGACCACCCTAGTATTTTTATTTTCATTTATTTTACTTTTCGGAATATTCTTATAATAGTTAAGTTTTTAGCCGCATTAGCCAGCCGGTCACATTATATTTGCTGGCTTAGCCGGCTAAGCCGGCTTAAATCACTAAGAAAAACTCGTATTTTTACGGAAAATCACGGGTTATAACATTTGTGTGATTGGCTAATTGATGTACTAAAAATTCTTTCATGAAATACGTGAAAAAAATTTTATTATTAATAAAAGTAAAGCATTTTTTTAATACTAAAGTAATTTTTATTATATTTTTCAACCATTAAATTTTGCTGAAAACACATTATATCTATCATATTAATATACACTACTATAATTAAATCACACCATCATATTTATTATACTACATATCAGTGGCAGTTTGATATATATGTCGTAGTCCAAGTAAAATAAATCATGTTAAAGTATTTATAATACGTAGCCTGTTTAATAAATGTATAAAATTTTAACATCACAATTTATAAATCTATTGTTTGGCTTCATAATTTAAACGTAGTAGAAACTTAATAAACTCTTCCAATTACCAAATGCCCTACCTTTGTTCTTATGAAAACTTTCTGAGGAAAGCAATTGAAAACGATTAGAAAAGATTTTCTGCTAGAAGCACTCAAAACGAGAACTTTTGCTTATAAATAGGGGTACCTTAAGTTTAAACTTATTATGGTAAAATTCTGGTTTTTCGACTACAATCATATATCAAATTTTTAATTGCTCATATAAATAGTTGTGTAACAATTATTTCAAGGTTTGTAACGTGTCAAACCAATTTATATTTACCAAATTGTTGTTTTTTTTCCTTAGTTCGCTTCTCCTCCTTGATGATTCCGCATCTCCCTATGTTGAGGCTTACTGGTTCTGTATAAGAAGCTGGTTACATTCCTACATCAATTTAAGCAGTTAAAACCTGGATGTAGAGGTTGTTGTTAGCGAGAAAGCTTAAAATACTTTAAAACAAAGTATTTAAATCTTTCTGATAACCTTAAATATTGGTTATTATAATATAAGTAGTGATTTAAGAAAAGTTCATTAAGCTCAAATATTAATATAGAATTTATATGAAAGATTTGTCTAATGTTATTCTGGTCTTCATAACCCTTATATTTAGTTGATCTTATATTCGATCATCAGTTTAACTTGATTCATTAATTTTGAAATTTTGCAAATTTTTTTTTATGCCATCATTCTTGTTGGGTTCATTTCAACACCAAACATTCTATATCAGTGTTGGAAAATTGGACAATTTTGGTTTTTGGACACAATATCCAAAACCTGTCCAAAACTTGTCCAAAACCAAAACTAAATTTAATTGGTTTTGAACAATTATTTTATATATAATAATTCTTATTAGCTAATCAAATATTTTCTAAAATAATTATACTATTTGCTTATTAATATCTAGAAAAGAGTATGTAGTTTAAAATTTTGGTCTATATTAAGCTTAATTCTGCAAAAATTTTAACAATATTCAAGATATTATTTCAATATTTAGATCAATATCTTTTAATATAATGTCTAATATTTTTATAATATAGAAAATAATTAAAACATCTTTAGTAAAACTAAAAAATTGCTATAACAAATTGTATTATTGGGTAGAGTTAATAGAAATAGGACAAATTTATTAAAAAAATTTTTTTATTTCTAATGACTTTCTCTATATATTATTTGTAAAAGCTTAGCATAATAATTATATTAGACATTAACATACATAATTATTTTAATCAATAATACTTAGTATTACTATTAATTTTTTATTAATTTTTTAATCTCACTATAATATGTTTTGATTAATAATACCCTATATATATTATCTAATATTTTTATAATATATAAATATAAAACAGATTAAGTGATAAATCGACGGTGGAAATCAATTATAGCTAGTGCTTAACACGTCATTTTGGCCTTATAACAAACTATATTACATTTAGCAAAAAACTATTACTTAACCTTTAAATTTGATAGAACATATCCTGTAAAATCAGTGAGTTAAATAAGATTTTTTTTACTGTACAAAATAACAACTTTACTCAGTAAGAAATGCACATTCACGCTAAAATATTTTGGAATCATTAATAATTTCGATTCTCAACCATCTAATATAGACCTTTTTTTATTATTCATTTTAACCAGATATATGAGAATGTCGATTTATTTGGCACTGTAGGTTAAAACTAGATAAATATTTATTCTGTTGTTTGAAGTGTTTGAAGGTAATTTCATTTATGTACTATACTAATAATATTGATATAAACTAGTTTCGCCGATTACTGTTCTGCCGACAAAGTTATCTTGATTTAAGTTGGATTAGTTGGATTTATGGTTAGATGTAGCAAATTTTACCAGACTAGTACATTTGTTTATATTGGGGCCATTTGCCTATGAGTGGTTTGTAATCAAACTATGGTTCTGCAAGTGCTGGGCATGGTGCCATTAAACATAGTGCCTGGCTACCAGGCACTATGTTTTAATGGCACTGTGCCTGGCACTTACAGAACTTTATTATACTTTTTTTTAGAAAGGACGTATTTAGGAAGGCTTTACTGTATATAGTCTAAATTATAAAATTTTTGATTATCTAAATTTAGATTATTACTATTATATTTATAAATATAAATTATGTTATAAGAAAATTACATTTAGGATGCTGACAGATATTACGTAATATCATTTTATCATAAGGCGACCCCCTCCCCACATAAGATATATATAATATTTATCATAATATGCCAATAAAACTATAGACTGTGTAATAACAAAAACGTAAATATTTCACCTGCTGATTTTTTGAAGCATAAATAAGTCCTATTTATTTTCAAATACGTCACTTTTTCTCCCTACCAATTTAAATAAAAAAAATACAAAAATTCTAAAAATTCTATCAATTATACATTTAATAAATTATATTAACCTGTCGTTTAAGTTTAAAAGTTGATTGTATATCTTGTGGGTATATCCACTGCATATAAAAAAAATTTTAATATGCAAACCCCTATACGGGTCATGGGTCAAAATTGCTTTAGCCTGGTCCAAAGCAAAAACCTACTAAAAAGCTATATTAAGAATAAATGAATAATAGATAGGAACACTAAAATGTATAGCCAACGTATATACGGTATACAGTATCGATATGTATAAATAAATGCATAAAACGTGTTTCAGGCAAATATTTATTTTAAATTTGGGAATAATACCAAGATTCAGTACTTGTATAACGCAATTTGGCAAATCATACCAAGATAAAATATGTGTATTATTGGATTTGGATATCGTACCGAGATTCCAAATTAAACTTTTAAGTGCAAGTATTCGACTAAATATTAGTTGTCTAAAAATATAAACGTTACGATAGGAATTTTTTAAGTAGCCTCCTTTAGGAATGCATAGTAAGCCGTATTACATCTCTAGCTACTTTTTAAAAACTTACTACCTTTTGCATGATGAAAAATAGCTTTTAAAGTTATTCTGTATACTATCGAGATCTTTAAAAAGCTACAATACATCTTATCAAAAATAAGTATCTCGTTTTTTCAATCCTATTCTAACGCAAAACTCACATATACTTGTTTAATATAAACTCTATTCTAAAACTCTATTCCAAAACTCTATTCTAAAACTAACCTTTAACCTTACTCCCAACCCTAAAAAATACGCACAAAGCATTTTGATTTTATGGCGGCTTGTCAATTTTTTTATACTATATGTTTTCATTTTAATCTAATCCGTCACAAGTGTCATATAATTGTGGTTCTAAATTTATTTAATTAACGTATATCAAATAATTTCTTTATTGAAATAGATAGTTTAAACATTACTTGCTTTGCATTACTATTTTAAGTATTGCAGTAGCATATTGTATTTTTTAAACGCCCTTATAAATAAAAAAATAAACTGCTTTTAAATAAAAACCTATGTGATCAAACATCTTTTCGCAAGATATCTATAAGGTTCATATCCAAGTAATGAGTTGACAAACCTTTCTTACTAGTCCTAAGTTTGATAAAACTTATATCTATAAATCACCCAATACAAAATATCAAGAATTTAGTAATGCGAACGCGTATAGTTTTATGGTAACAAATGAAAATCCAACACCAAGTCGTTCAATTATTTGTGATGTTGCCGCCAAAGAACGGCAAAAAATAAAGAAACTAGAGAATATTAAAATAGATGAAATTATATGACAATATCTGACTACACCTCTAAAGTTGCCAGGATACTTCGATCTGCTGCTTCTGCTCATCTTCTGCTTCATCTAGAATACAAGTTTCCAACCCTATAGAAAATAATAATAATATTATAGCACCGACAGAAGAATTTCGAAATAATGCATCTGCTCAAAGAAGATCAGCTGATTCAAAAAAGATAGCAGAAAGTAAACTTAAAGAGTTTGAGAATATATATAGTATCACCACCGATCTACAACTCCGTCACGATTTATATCACAAAATCGAAAATATTAAGACAGAGATTCAAGAGCACGAAAAAAAATACAAAAACTAAAAAGAAATGCCGAGTATCAGTCTAAATGTCGGTTAAAAAAGATCAAAACTATAGAAGAGGAACAGACAGTTGTCCAATATAATATACCTAATAAGCCATCACTATTGTCTCAACATCCAGATTTATTAGATTACATTCACGATTAGTAGAATACGGATCAGCAGATTCACGTAGATGTAAAGAAACTATAAAAGTAAGAATTGTGAATCATTTGCACGAAAACCTTGAAAATAACTATGGAATATATATGGCACGAACAACTTTGAATAATTATTTTTTGCCACGCCAATCAAAAGCAATCGCAGCAAAAGCACACCACCACCCTGCATGGATATCTGTAGCTGGAGTTTCACGTAATGAGACCAAAGATTATCCTGACGGGCATTATTGTCTTGCTTCTGTTAAGGGAGCAAGACAGTTCGCACAAATATTTGCAGACGTTTCTGTAATAATCTCACAAGACGATAAATCAAAAATAGGCCTAGGCGTACTAGCAGTTGGAAGAACATTTCGTACTTTACAATCCATGCTCGAACCAGTTCAAATACCTGATCATGATTTCGTACATGGAAGTAATCAAAAACTCGTTCCCTCGGTTTATCTTATAATAAAACCTAGCGAAATAAATGATGACCTTTGAACTGGACAAATGGCAATTTTTGTTAGACCTCAATGGTCACTAGGTAATAGCATTCGGTTTTGACATCTGTTGATTTGTTTTTTTGTTTATTGAGTACGACACGAGTACTGCAAGCTTATAAATTATTAAATTTTTTTTTTTTGTAAAATATGATAGATACATCTTTTGTTACTCATATGGCAGATATTTCTTCTCTTCTTTCTGACGATCAATATTCCAAAATCCTAAAAACTATAGTGCAGGAACCCTTAAATCAACTAGTCCTATATATGCGGCCAAATTTTGGATTAGGTCGGAAGTTGGGTCGGAGCCAATAAAATTGCTGAAATTTTGTGAATAAAAAAAAAAAAAAAAAAAAAAAAAAAAAAAAAAAAAAAATTTTAACATTTTTAAAAATTTTTTAAAAAATTTTTTTATAATTCTGCTAATTCTGGCCGGCATTATGGTAATTCTGGCCAAAATTATAGCGGCCAAATTTTACGTTTATTAATAAAAATAGGTAACTTTAAACCTTTTCAAAAGTAGTTATACTTAATAAATTAAAAAACTAATTCTATAACTTTATTCTTAAAGTCTTTCTCTACATTTCTATAGAAAGAAAAATTGTCCTAGCTATACTAGTTATTTTTTTATAACAGTTTAAAAATTATCAATTTCGCTTGTTGATTTAAGGGTTCCCGCACCATAATAATGACATAAAGCCTATTTGGATATTATTGGTTGACGGGAGGCCTGACAAAAACCCCCAACACTTTAAAAACATTCAATCATACTGCAAGCTATTTAGAAAATTCAACTTAGATTACTTGACCGTACGTACACATGCTCCAGGGCAGTCTAAATACAACCCGGTAGAGAGAGGTATAGCTACACTTTCTGGTAAACTAGCTGAAGTAGTTTTACCAATAGATCATTTTGGAAAGCATCTCAACAGTCAGAGTAATATTATTGACACAGAGTTGGCAACTCAAAATTTGCTGGCACGATGTTATATGATCTGTGGTGCCGCGATCCCATCTTCGGGAAGTATATTAAAGCAACGTATGTTGATGATGATACTAACCCGTTTACGAACTCCGAGTTTGCTTATGAAGAGCAGGAAGGGGAAGAAATGTGGAATAGAAAAAAAGATCCTGATAACTCTGTACCATGGTTATAGATAGAAAAGCATTGCAAATTGTGTCAGTACTCTCTTGACATCAAACGATGTACCAACCAAAATTGCTATAAACCAATTAGGGCACAAGAAGCTATGGATTTTCTTCAGCTTTTTGACGGCTTTCTTCCTCCCGTCACCAAGGCCCGGGATGGCCACTATATCAATCCCATACATATTCTCCAATATTCTGATAAATTTAAAATTCCAGGCTACGATGCTCACTGTCCATCCATTAGCCAAACAGCTTATCAATGACTTTGTTGTTCAATTTGCCATAAATACTTCCCGACTCAGACGTACTTAATGAAGCATAAACACTTACTACATCCGTCTTTTTGTGGAAGGCCTAGAAAAAATCAACCTGGAATTCAGAGTCGGTTGTAGAATGTGTTATGATTACAAATTCTGCAATAATAGAAGTCTTTAGCACATTACCTTCACAACATAACAGGCAGATTCTTTCTTTTAGCAACAATGATGTCAGGGAATGTGTCTCAGACATAGAATAAAAAACAAGAGTATTTCCCACGATCTGAAATTGAGGTAATAAAAAGTTTAATGCTAGAGAAAGAGTTCAGTTTCAAAAATATATAAATCTATATAAAAAGCTTGTTTCCTTAGAATCATTAAACTGTGGATCCAACAAGTAGTTGTGCAAGGGGCCTCTTGGAAGGGTTGTTGTGCCTTAAATCAGACAGATTTGGTTTAGTTAGTTATACGCATTTGCAAGGTTCGCCTTGTCTATTGTTTAAGTATGACGGATTAAAATAAATTTGTTAAATATTGTATAATGTAAAAATAGACAAGCCACCAAACAATAAGAATTTTTAACCTCTAGAATCATTAAAAAACCACAATATTCCGAAATTATAGCCTGAGGCACAGCACAACATACTGTATAAACTCTAAATTTATAAGTATCATGGGGTGAACACAAAATATTGCGACTTGCACAGCATGCTTATTTTAGCATGAAATGTTTACTTAAAAATAATATCCAAATGTTCTGTCTTTTTTCAAGCCGATCATTACATTTTAATCCGAAATTTATTGGTAAGTGGCTTTGAATTTGTCGATTAATGAACATAACGATGGAGACAGTATGATACTTCACGATAATTGGCCAATATCATTATTATAGTTTGTGCTACATAAGACTTTACTAACCTATCCTCCCCAAAGATATTACGTAATATCTGTCAGCACCCTTATTACTTCAAAATTATGACTTTTATATAGCAATTTTGTAAAATATTTCTTAAAGATGTACTTAAGTACAATACCTTCCCTTCTCAAAATTTTAATACATCTTCAAGAACAGAGCAATGATTGGGATGTGCAACATATTTGGGTATATTGGAACAATAATCACTATAGCAAACGCAAAAAAGTTTTTTCAGATATAAACCTGTGATATAAAGTTAGGTATTTTTTAAATCCTTTCTTCAGAATTTTGACATGATAAGATTTAAAAGTAATCCAGTTTTGTTTATCAAGAAACTAAAATAAATTTCCTTTCAAGGTTTCCGTGTGCTTTGATTCAAGTAAAAATTTTTCGAGGAATGGTATTTTATAATTTTATTGCATGTTATGATATGAAATTTGAGTTAAGAAGGGTGAAATAGGATATTCATTCGGTTATAATAGAGAATAGACAATAGAACTAAGAATATTAATAATTACATGAGAGTTTTAACTCAACTACTAATTACCAAAATCTGCTGATATTAAAGATTCCGATGGTGTAAAGGACGAAAACAATTATAAAATCAGCAGAATTTAGAAAATTCTAGTGAAATACTTCAAGTTTGTCATTTTATTATTTTAAGTAGGAAATTATTATCAGAATGGAATTGGAATTAGCAAGAATATGAACAAGGCTTTTTTTTTTTTTTACTAACAAAGTAGGTTAAACTGAACACTACTAGAACTTTTAATGTTGTGAAATAGAAAATAATAAAAAGAGTAATCCTGATAGAACATAATATCGAGTATTATTATTAGAGATAGAATTGAAATTAAAATGAATAAATTTTGAGTATTTTTTATCATCAAAAATCAGCTGAAAATAAATATTATTTGAAAAGGATGAGCATAAGGCATTCGAACATTATTGAAATTCTTCAGAAATGTGCATATCCAAAATCTGTTAATATGAAATAATCTAATGGAATATTTAAGTTAGTTATTGTTATCAAAATGGGATTTACCGGTAGTTAGGGAAGCGCCATTTATTACCTGATTTTTTAGGTAGGTAGGGGGGTAGAGCAATTATCAGGTCCTATATATAATATAATATATATATTTTTTTTTTCACCTTTGGCGGTTCCGCTATACTACTTTTATTAGTTTTTCAGTATAATAAAACAAGTTCATATACATATAGATCTAATTTACAAGGATGGCATCACTCAGCTATCTATGCAGGCCCAAGAGTAACCTGCCGCACTAGTAGGTAGAACTACTAGCCGCTTTGTTGAACCACCGGCACTACAAAAAGTGCACTCTCAAAAAAATTAAAAAATGGAAGTAAACTTCAATAGGGGTGAGAAGACAAAACTATAGTTATAAAGGAAATATAAAATAGAGGTATAGGAAGGAACGACTAACTAAAAAAACCAAAAAAAAACCCAACAAGAAGAAAGGAAAAAAATAAAAAATAGAATCTTCTATTGAAGAAGTAAGTGTGGTCAGGGAAATAATAATAAAAATTATATAATACTGTACAGAAAAACACTCCGTCTAAGTATTATATATACATTGTAAAAAAAGAAAAAAAAACTATGCCTATAAAAATATTCTAGAAAGAAATTTCAATTCAGAATTTTCTCTACTGTGTCTTATGTGTCATTCATTGTTTATTTCACAAGGACCGGAACTCACTCGTGACTTGGTTCCAATTAGGCAGGCGCATTCCCAAAATGGACGATGTAAACAATGTCGATTTTTTGGAGGAGGTAAGCCAAAATGCCTACTTTGTTGAAATTTCGCAAAGCCAAAGAGGTGGCAGAGGAGAAACCCAACTTGCAAAGAGCATAAGAGTATATGCTTTGCTGAATAGCACAGTTGACCAAAAGAATGTTTCTACTAATGTTTCTACACCTTCTGACAAAAAACCCCAGAGTTGTTGCTCTACTACTTGTTCTATTGTAACAAAGTCTTCTACCCAAAGAGTCAAACCCATAAGGAGAAAGTTCTTTTTCATTTCTATTTCAGTTCTTTTCACATACGATCTGAAACCCTGTATCCAAATTACTTCTAGTTAGAGTTTTTGTTATGTACAAATATACTAACAACAAAGTTTTCATAGGTCGGCATTAATAGAAAAGTTGGGACTAATGATCGTTGGAAAGAGTGTGTGTTTGTTTTCTCGGATCTCCTAATCTGACCTAATTGGGATTTGAACGCAGGGCCTCTTGATGTTGGTTGGACTCCAACGCCGTCGCTTTCCCCCCTGAACTAAGCCAGTTAGGATCCTATAATATATATAATATATATTTTTTTTTTTATTATAAAGGTGAGGCCTTGCTCGTATCTTTATTGGGTAACTTATATAAGAGGTTGTTTGAACACAACGACTTAAATTATACAATGACAATTACATATAAATTACATGCAAGAATAAGAGCTCAGACTAATTTATCTGCGACCTAAACCTACTAGAGTGGTCAAAACTCACCTAGATTTGAATGATTAGAATGTGATTAGTGGGGGTACTGTATTTGATCCACAAAGTGGACCAAATACTGATTTTGCGGGATGCTTGCCCTAATGGCGGGCATGTGTTGTTGTTTGTATGTAGCTGATCTGGGAACCCACAGGGGCAGTGGTAGGAGAGTGCTGTTTGTCTACGTCGAC
>QKWP01002147.1:0-44740 GCA_003550325.1 Gigaspora rosea
TTTACCTCCATTTTAGTATAAATTATCTTTCTCTTTTTAATTTTTCACTTAAATTTCACAACTTTTAAGTCACTATTTTAGTTTTTATCATATTAAGCTTTCTCCTTCTAAAAATGTTGCCTTTAAAATCTACAGGTGAAGAATTAAACCGTAATGAAAGAAAATTATATAAATCCACACAAAAATACTTTTTCAAAAACAAAGTAGATAAATGGAGTGTCCCTCAGTATTACAAATATGAAGAACGAAAAGGTGGTAAAAAGCTCCAGGTAAATGTACGAAAAGAAATTTTCGAAATGCACCTAGATCATCAATTGCAAAATGGGGCTTTTACTGCCACCAAATACTTAAAATTAAAAAATGAGTCGAAGGTAGGTTATCTTAATGATAACTTTTTTTTTTTTTTTTTTTTTTGTTATATGAGTATATATTATTCAAATCTTTCTACTTGTGGTAGTATATCTGGCTTATCTTTTTTGATTTATGATAGTATATCTCTAACATGAAAATTTATTACTTCACTTTTCATTAGTAGTAGAGATATTTTATATTTTTAAAATTTTACTTCTTACTATTTGCGATAGTATATCTCACTCGTAGGAGCTTTATCTTTTTTGATTTGTGATGGTAAAATCCTAACATAGAAATTTAATGCCTTCACCTTGTGATGATATAAATGCTATCAATCTTAGTAGTATAGATATTTATATTGCTAAATTTTATTCCTTTAAATACTGTATTTCTTTCTACTTGCAATTGTACATCTCACTCGTGAAGGCCTTATCTTTTTGATTTGTAATGACGAAATTTAGTGCCTCCACAATGGTAAAATATTATCAGCCTTAGTAGTAGAGATATTTATATTTTTGAATTTTTTATTCTTTTAAATATTTCTTTCTACTTGCGATAGTACATCTCACTCATGAAGGCCTTATCTTTCGATTTATGATGATGAAATTTAATGCCTCCACGATGGTATAAATATTATCAGCCTTAGTAGTTGAGATATTTATATTTTTGGATTTTTTATTCTTCTAATTTAAGTATCTATTCTCATGAAAATTTAATATCTCTATAATTTGTGATGATATAAACGTTTTTAGTATTAGTATTTGTAGAGATATTTATGTATTATTATATACAATATACATAATGGCATAAAATACTTATTTTAGATCTATTTTTATGAATATAATATGACTAATTTTGTTTTTTTATTATCTAATATTCATGGTGAAAGGTTGCTCAACTAAGTCCGCCAGTTCAACAAAAAGACCTAATTATAGCTGGGAGATCGCCAAATAATTATATAAATGGAAGCGGTAATGTTAAATATAAATATTTTAAATTATAGGCTGACATTCGGGCATACCAAATTCATATTCCTATACATACGAATTTTGTATTACATAATTTCTTTCATAGACTATATTAGAAAAGATCTCCCAGATCAAACTAAGAATCTCCTACGCCTCGAAATGGAGAAGGATATTTCTACAAGTGACGAGGCTGGATTTATTTACATGTTCACAAGTATGTATTATAAAGTTCTATAATTTGTTAATTGCTTATGTAAAAAGATATTTTCTAATACAAACTGTATGTAGTTGTGAATAGCCAGAATAAGAGCAAACAATATTTTAAAATTGGACGAGGAAAAGATGTCGAAAAACGTCTAAAGCAATGGGAGAAAAAATGCAGCTATAATGCAAACCTTCTAGAAAAATTCAAATGTAAGTATACTCACAGGGTTGAGAGATTAATTCACCTCGAACTCTCAAACATAAAGGTCTCTTTACCGCCATGCTCTGGTTGTAAAGAGATTCATAAAGAGTGGTTCGATGGTGGATTAATCTCCAACACCAAAGGATCTGGGCTCAAAGCAATTAAAAAAGTTATCCAAAATTGGATAACTTTTTGTGATCAGGTATATGGCCCTGCATGATATATTTATTTGAATTATCATATTAATAAAATAATTTGAAATTCTGTCGTCTGTGATTTTTTTAACATTTTTAATTGATTAATTTACAAATGAGACTCATTATAAATAATTGGTTGGAGCTGAGAGGAGCGAGGCGAAAGTCTTCAAGCCTTACTCTATCGAATTTTAAGAATGTCTGGCTCCACTTCACTTGACCCAAATGTTAGGTTAAAATAATTAGGGTTGAACCTAAATTAAGTTCAACGTTTAGATACTGAAATCTTGGTTTAAAATATGGCAGCTGACTTTTAATAGAATACGTTAACTGACTTTTAATAAGATCGTTTGGAAAATGAGAATTATTCTATATTAAATATCATAAATATTTCATCGCCTTACTCTACTGAATTTTAGAAAATGTCCAGCTCCCGCTTCACTTGATACAAATTTTAGGTTCGAAATAACCAGAATTGAACCTAAATTAGGCTTAACGTTTGGATACTAAATCTTGGTTAAAATATTGCCGACTTTTAATAGAATACATTAACTGACTTTTAATAAGAATAGTTTATCGGTTGGTAAATAAGAATTACTCTATATCAATCATCATAATTGGGGAAGCAAGATGGAAGCCTTTCAAGTCTTACACTACAAAATTTTCGAAATGTCCGGTCCCCGGTTCAACTGATCCAGATTTTAGGTTGCATATCCAGAAATTGGACTAAATCAGATTAAACCTGGATACCAAAATCTTAGTTCAAAATAAAGTAATGGGTTTTTAAAGCTTATATTCATTTCATTAAATTACGATAGTTATGTCAAAAACAAAAATTTACATAATTTTAAAATACTATTTGCATATTAATTTGAAAATTTTTTTATTGTGATTAATTGTATTGAAAGTTTTTTTCAATTTGATAAATTTTAACATCGTGGCAAATTTATGAAATTTAGCTAAAATTCGGTCAACAAAACCAAACATTTGTTTCCTAGATTTAAATTCTAGTACGAAAATTGAGCAAAATTTTGGTAGTACGTACGTAGAAAAAAAATTAAAATTTGTAGTACAGTACGATAGTATGATTAGTATGTACATACATACATACGGACGAAATTTAGAGAAATTTTAATAGTATGCACGTTAAAAAAAAAAAATAAATAAAAATTTTCGTATTGGTACGTATGGATTTTAATATATGTGAAGTATGTGAAATGTGTGAAGTTTTTTTAATACGTGAATAATGTCAAGAAAAGTCAACGCCAAGCTTTGGGCTCTTAAACAATGGACCCAATCCTTGAAAAATGTATAAATTTACAAGTTTGATTCTTGATTTTCTCTTGGTGTATAATAATTCCAATATCCGATTTTAATTTTTTTTTAAATATATGATAAAGCACAAAGTTGCAGTATATATTTAATTGCAAGCTAATACAAAAGTATTAATTTTTATTGAAATTAAGTGCCAAAATAACTAAAACATATTATTATATAAAATAAAATAGAAAAAATGTGTTGGTCACCGGAGCATGATCGACCAATTAGATTGTGTAACGTTATGATCAAAACAAAACAAATAGGGTCGGGTTAGAGCCATAGATAGGATTCGGGTGAAGCTTAGTATATAGTAAAATTTTGCAAGGAATTTTTTTTTTCATAAAAAAAAGTAGTTTTATAGACAAAATTTTAAGTTAGAAGTGATTTTTTAAAAAAATCTTAAGCTTTTGCATTTTTCTCGTTACACATGATCCTTTGATCTAATTGGTCGATCACACTCCGGTGACTGTCCAAATAGATTCACTCATAAAATTAAACCTATCTGAAATTTATATCCCAAATTTGCTTTTAATTGTTAGTTTTGTTTTGAAATTCAATAGCCTTCCTTCAATAGCTTCTTTTCTGATTTTAATTAGATACTTTAACATGGTGTTTTCTTTTTCTTCATTGTTATTTTGTACCATGGATAATATTTTAGAATGATTCTAGGGTTGTTTTTGATGTTTACTCTATTTTTATTACATTAATTACATCTTGAAACCAATTTCACGATGTAATTTCTTAAAATATTATTATTGGCAGTAAAAATATTTCTTCTGCATGCATAAGCATTAGTAGATTTATGTCTTGTTCTAATTAAGAAAAAAATTATTATGTTATATACATTCTTAAAAGAGAATTACTACGTTTAACCGGGGGGAATTTCCCTGTTACACGGATCAGTGATCTACATGATCTACATATATATACCGGCCGGTATTTATTTTTATTTTTTTTGTTTACATCCGTTCTTAATAGTTTTTCTAATTTAGTGGCTTTTTTTTTTTATATATATAGCGTCGATTCTTTTACTTTCCTTGTCCTCGTTTGTTGATATTGTCGTTCTTCGGTGTCGATGTTCGTTGATAACGTCGTTATTTGGTGTCGTCGTTTTTAGGTGTCGTCGTTCTTCGGTGTCATTATTTTTCGGTGTTGTCGTTTTCGGTATGCTGGCGCCTTCATCTTGTTAACGTTGTCGTCATTTTCTTGATGGTTACTAACCGCTTGTTTTTTTTCGTTCAGGTTGTTGGTTTGTTGCCGCTGGGTTAGTGTCTAGCATTGTTGGTTCATTTTGTTGTTATTTTGTGAGCTCCTGCTATAGTTCTTTGGCGTCGTTTCGTCATTCTTGGTTCTCTTTCGTTTGTGCTGCTTCCCTGTAAAAAAAGTGGTACAGGTTGGGCTTGAAATGGCACGGATCTTGTGGCACGCACAGGAACGTTTTACGGAATGGCACGGTAAAAATGGCACGGACATTACGGCAAAGGGTGTCATATGAAATGGCGCGTTCAGATGACACGTATGTGTATGTGTTGGCTCGTTTCGTGGAGTGCGAAAGGTCAGTAAAGGATATTTTTTTTAAAAAAAGAGCAATATCTCATGATTTCACTGATGAAGCTTGTGTGTCTTAAAAAAAAAAATTTTGCTCCATATGCAGTTAGCTTGTTCATCTTATATTGATTACTAATAGCTAATCCACATCGTTATCGCGGTGGCACTTGAATTTACGTATGGCATGGATCTTGTGGCACGCACAGGAACGTTTTACGGAATGGCACGGTAAAAATGGCACGGACATTACGGCAAAGGGTGTCATATGAAATGGCGCGTTCAGATGACACGTATGTGTATGTGTTGGCTCGTTTCGTGGAGTGCGAAAGGTCAGTAAAGGATATTTTTTTTAAAAAAAGAGCAATATCTCATGATTTCACTGATGAAGCTTGTGTGTCTTAAAAAAAAAAATTTTGCTCCATATGCAGTTAGCTTGTTCATCTTATATTGATTACTTATGTTTTAATAGCTAATCCACATCGTTATCGCGGTGGCACTTGAATTTACGTATGGCATGGATCTTGTGGCACGCACAGGAACGTTTTACGGAATGGCACGGTAAAAATGGCACGGACATTACGGCAAAGGGTATCATATGAAATGGCGCGTTCAGATGACACGTATGTGTATGTGTTGGCTCGTTTCGTGGAGTGCGAAAGGTCAGTAAAGGATATTTTTTTTAAAAAAAGAGCAATATCTCATGATTTCACTGATGAAGCTTGTGTGTCTTAAAAAAAAAAATTTTGCTCCATATGCAGTTAGCTTGTTCATCTTATATTGATTACTTATGTTTTAATAGCTAATCCATATCGTTATCGCGGTGGCACTTGAATTTACGTATGGCACGGATCTTGTGGCACGCACAGGAACGTTTTACGGAATGGCACGGACATTATGGCAAAGGGTGTCATATGAAATGGCGCGTTCAGATGACACGTATGTGTATGTGTTGGCTCGTTTCGTGAAGAGCGAAAGGTCAGTAAAGGATATTTTTTTTAAAAAAAGAGCAATATCTCATGATTTCACTGATGAAGCTTGTGTGTCTTAAAAAAAAAAATTTTGCTCCATATGCAGTTAGCTTGTTCATCTTATATTGATTACTTATGTTTTAATAGCTAATCCATATCGTTATCGCGGTGGCACTTGAATTTACGTATGGCACGGATCTTGTGGCACGCACAGGAACGTTTTACGGAATGGCACGGACATTATGGCAAAGGGTGTCATATGAAATGGCGCGTTCAGATGACACGTATGTGTATGTGTTGGCTCGTTTCGTGAAGAGCGAAAGGTCAGTAAAGGATATTTTTTTTAAAAAAAGAGCAATATCTCATGATTTCACTGATGAAGCTTGTGTGTCTTAAAAAAAAAAATTTTGCTCCATATGCAGTTAGCTTGTTCATCTTATATTGATTACTAATAGCTAATCCACATCGTTATCGCGGTGGCACTTGAATTTACGTATGGCATGGATCTTGTGGCACGCACAGGAACGTTTTACGGAATGGCACGGTAAAAATGGCACGGACATTACGGCAAAGGGTATCATATGAAATGGCGCGTTAGATGACACGTATGTATATGTGTTGGCTCGTTTCGTGGAGAGCGAAAGGTCAGTAAAGGATATTTTTTTTGCAATATCTCATGATTTCACTGATGTAGCTTGTGTGTCTTAACAAAAAAAAATTTTGCTTCATATGCAGTTAGCTTGTTCATCTTATATTGATTACTTATGTGAATTTATGTTTTAATAGCTAATCCGCATCGTTATCGCGGTGGGACTTTTCATTACCCGTGCCAAATCCCGTGCCGATTCGACTGCACAACCTGAGCCATTTATACGGATTATAGCCGTAGATCAGGGTTAGTGGTATAGGGTAAGATTGGGGTTATTTATGGTTAGGGTAAGGGTAGTACGGGATTAGGGCTATGCTAGGGTAAGGGTAATGCGGGATTAGGGTTAGACTGGGTGAAAGGGATGGGGTTATGGTTAGGGTAAGGGTAGTGTGGAATTAGCGTTAGGATAGTATTTGATTAATACATTTAGAAACTTATGTAAATATGAAATAAATATATTGATATGTAATATAAATAATAATAAATATGAAATTTTTTTTATAATTTTATTGGTCGATTTGGGCTTGTGTAACAGGTAAATTCCCCCGGTTAAGATTAGCAATTCTCTTTTTAAAATAATTTACACAAATATTTACCTTTTCTATTTGATGTATTTTATCATTTCTTGTGTATGATGTGCATATGCTTGTTTAATTTTTAGCAACCCTTTATCGTATAGTTTTAGTACGAAACTGGGATATAAAACATGCTATTTTTTCGAAATTTTCTTAATATTCAATTGATTCCTCTACCAATAATTCAGCTTTGATTCCTGATAATAAAATTTAATTTTAAAACAGCCTCATATTTATCATTTTAAAAAAAATTTATAGTCGAATTCAGGGTTTACTTGGTTAGTTTGAAAATTTTCAATGTCGAATATCTAAATATTATTCATTTGCAATAATCTATAAAAATTGGAATTTTTTACATAAAGATATTATCGACAATTATAGGAATCATCATATCTAAAATCAACTATTTGAAGGCGTGAGCGTGACGAATAACTGTGATTAATAGTGGCGAATATATAATTACCCACATTTTATATTATCAATTCTTATTCATCACACAATAATTGGTCACACCTCAAATCTAATACTATCTAATACTACAATTTTTCAGTTCGACTCATCACCCGTAGATCTTTTAATCTTTTGGCACTCTCTCCAATTACCAACCGGTTGATCTTTTCGTCATTCGTCATTCGTTACCATCCTGTAGATCAGAGCGTCAACTATCATATTTAGCATCTATTTGTTCATGTGATTAGTTCGAAAGGAACGATAGTCATTTTTTTTGATTGGTTCGATCAACATTAATAAGGATCGTTGAAAACTTGAAAGATCGTTGATAGAAGCAATAAGAAGGCGATCCCGTATATCGCTTATTGTCGTGTACAGCCTCACGTTCTTGAGAATTTTCTTTAGAGAATAGCTAGAATATGTGAAAAAACTAAAAAATAATTAAAAATGCCACAATAACTAAATCCCAACAAGGAGTGTATCCTTCGTTCTCTCCGTCGACTCATCAACCCATTGATCCTTTCTTTATTTGTCGTTTTCTATCGATTCGTTGTGGATAATTTCTTTATTCGACAACCATCCTGATTATTTTGTTATTCGCCAACCTGTAAATTCAGCACTGCCACATTCTTCTTGCATTTAACTTCGTATAATCTTGATTTCTAGCATTGATCATCTTCAACACAGATTTAACTAACCATAACTGTGTTATGAAGATAGTGAGTAAGATCTGTAACAGAATTTTTTACAGTACTCACAATAAAAACCACAATAATTCCAAAAGAAATTATACAACCTTAGCTGATACTGCATACTGTCAAAATAGCGAGTAAGTTATGTAACAGGGTTTTATAGCACCGTACATCATGATAGAAATCATGATAGTCTCTGATGCAAACTACATGTCAAAGTTCTGTAGTGGCAGACTGTTTTACAGCAACTCATGATAAAAATCACAATAATTCCAATACGAACCATCTAAATGTTAACCACATACTGTGTAAATCATCAGAATAGTGAGTAAGCTCTGTAACAATTTTTTTTATAGCAAAATTCATAATAATTTTGATACAAACTAACTAACCTCATACTATGTGTCACCATAAGTCTGTAGCAGAATTTTTTTACAGTAACTTATAATAAAAGTAATGATAATTCTTTTGCCAACCTTAACATATTGCGGGTTACCAGAAAAGAGAGTAAATTCTGTAACAATATTTTTTATAGTGACTAATGAAAGAAATAACTTAACCAAATACCATATGTCACTAAAATAGTGAGTAAGTTCTATACCAGAATTTTTTACAGCAGCTCATGAAGTAAAACATGATGATTCCAATGCAACCAATACAACCTTAACCACATACAGTGTGTTATCAAAATAGTGAGTAAGTTCTGTAACAATAGAAATTATGATAATTTTAATACAAACTAATTCAACTACATACTTTACATTATTGGAATAACAAGTTCTAAAACAGAATTTACAATAATTTATGCTAGAAATCTTGATAATTCTAATACAAATCATTTCAACATTAACCACTTATTGTGTATCACTGGAATAGTGAGTAAAAAAAAGTATAATAATTCTAATGCAAGCTAACTCAACCACATATTGTATTAATGGAATAGTGAGTAAGTTCTATAAAGACCATTTTATGTAACTAACTAAACCTTAATTACATACTATGTATCACTAGAATAATCTTGAATCGTGAGTAAGTTCAGTAACAATTTTTTATAGTAAATCATAATAGAAATTATGATAATTCTAATGCAAACTAAACCAAATTAGTGTATTGTGAAGTAGCAAATTCTATAAAAAATTTTTATAGTAATTCATGTTAAAAATTATGATAATTCCAATACAAACTAACTCTGCCTTAACAATTTACTGTGGTTATTATACCCATGCCTTCTAAAATTGCTTTACCTTTGTTTTTGGCTTTCTACTAGTGCTCTTACATCATTAAATTGAATTCTTTTAGAATACTCCATCCCATATAGATCTTTTCTTTTATCCTATTACCTTTAACTTTTATCCAATACCACTATAATAGTAAGTTCTACAACAATTTTTTATAGTAATTACAATAGAATGTATAATAATTCCCAATGCAATCTAACTTTACTAAAATAGTACAAAGTATTTTTTATAGTAACCTTAAATAGAAATTATAATAACCCTAATGTTAACTCAATCTTAACCACATGCTGTATATTATCTAAATAGTAAATAATTTTTGTAGCAGAATATTTTAATAATATAAAACATAATAATTCCAATACTAACTATTTCAACTTTAACTACATACTGTATATTATTAAATAACAAGTAAGTTCTATACCAGAATTTTTTATAGTAACTTATAATAGAAATTAAGTCACAACTATGTTACTAGAATGACAAGTAAGTTTTGTAGCAGGATTTTTATAATGATTCACAATAAAATTATATAAATACTATAACTAAATATTGATTTTATATTGTATTTTATTAAAATAGCAAATAAGGCTGTAACAGAATTTTTTATAGTAACTCATTAAAAATCATGATAATTCAAATTCAAACTAACTTAGTCTTAATTATATACTGTAATACTACTGTAATAGTAAATAGTTCAATATTAGAACATTTTGTAGTAACTTACAAAATAGTAATTTTAATATAAAACTAAAAAATTATTTGTGTCATTGGAATAGCAACTAAGTTTAGTAATATAATTTTTTATAGTAGCTTATAATAAAAATTATAATAATTCTAATATAATCTTAGCTATAACTATGTTCTATAACAAAATTTTACAGTTGCTTATGGTAGAAAATATAATAACTCAATCTTAATCACATTTTGTGAGTAATAGAATAGTGAGTAAGTATTTTTTTTACAGTAACTCACATTACAAATTATTTCACATACTGTGTTATGAGATTAGTAAGTAAGTTCTATAATAAAATTTTTTATAGTAACTCATAAAGCTATACAAAATTATTTTTTTGTTTCTTATAAAATAAAATTTTAAAAATGATCTGACCAGTCTATAAAATTTTATAAAATTTTTAAAAAAATTTTTTGAAATCCACCTGACTATTAGAACATATAAAAAATTTTTCAAAAAATTTCTAAAATATGACCCAGCCAGGTTATAAAAAACAATTAGTTAAAATTGTATAGCCTAATATGTACTAAATAAACCCTAACTATATACTATGTTTCTGAAATAGTAAGTTCTATAACTAAATTTTAATATCAACCCATAATGGAATTTTTTATAAACAAATCTCATACTGTAATTTACTGAAATAGCATGTAAGTTCAGTAACAAAATTTTTAGTAACATACAAGTAAAACTACTTCAACCATATTCACATACGTGTATCATCAGAATAGTAAGTTAGTTCTATAACAAAATTTTTAAAGTAACTTATAATGCAAGCTAATTAACTTTAACTATATACTGTATATTACCAGAATTTGTAGTCCGTATTTACATAAAATTATGCACAGACTTTAAAATAGCATCGTTGGTTTTGAAATAATGCCCATGTGCGTCCTGAAATAACAGACACTCCACATGGCAAATTAATAATCTGTTAAAATGACAAATTCAAATAACAAAGTAGAAACAAGAATTTTTTAGCCAAAAAATCTGACTTAGATCAGAAAGGCTGTATATAAAATTAAAAAATACCAGTTTGTTATGCATAACTCATATATAACTCACAATTTTGCAGAAATTAGACCATTACCCCAAAATAACATCCATGTGCATACTTGAAATAATGCACATCTCCTCAACATAACATGCAGATGTGCATTATTTCACGTAAATATGGTAAGTAAGAACTGTAATAGAATTTTTATTATAAATTACAATGCTTATTAGAATAGCAAGTTGATAAAAATCAAGATACTTTGCTTAACTTTAATCACTATACAATTTTTATAGTTGCTTACATCATATATAACTTTAATACAAGTTAATTCAATTTTAACTATATACTGTACTGTATATTACTTGAATAATAAGTAATTTTGTAACAGAATTTTTATAGCAATTAAAATAAGAATTATGATAAATTATAATAATTCCAATGCAAATTAACTAACCTTTAACTACTATTATACATTACTAAATAGTAAAGTTCTGTAATAAAATTTCTTATGGCAACTCTTAATACAATCTAGCTTAATCCTAACTGCTAAACATATTGTACCAATAAGATATGTTTCAAGTAAGTTCTGCAATATAATTTTTTATAGTAATTTTACAATACAAGCTAATTCAACCTTAACTATATACTATTGCCAGAATAGCAAGTTCTATAACCAAATTTTTTTATAGTACCTTATAGTGTAAACTAACTCAACCTTATTCACATGCTATATGATGGAATTTTTTACAGTAACTCTTGATATAAATTATGATAATTCGAATAAAACCAACCCAACTTTAACTGCATATTGTATCATTGAAATACAAGTAAATTCTGTATTTTTTAGTAATTTTACAATGTGTACTAATTCAACATAACTATAAAACTGTGCATCACCAGAATAGTGGTTCCTTAATAAAATTTTGTACAGTAATTTACAATGGTGACTAATTCAACCTTACCAACATACTATGTATTGTTATTGTTGAAATAGCAAGTAAAAATTTTTACATAATTCTTATTAATAAAAATAATAATAATTTGAATCAAACCAACTCAACTATATTGCATTATCAAAATAGCAANTTAACTGCATATTGTATCATTGAAATACAAGTAAATTCTGTATTTTTTAGTAATTTTACAATGTGTACTAATTCAACATAACTATAAAACTGTGCGTCACCAGAATAGTGGTTCCTGTAATAAAATTTTGTACAGTAATTTACAATGGTAACTAATTCAACCTTACCAACATACTATGTATTGTTGGAATAGCAAGTAAAAATTTTTACATAATTCTTATTAATAAAAATAATAATAATTTGAATCAAACCAACTCAACTATATTGCATTATCAAAATAGCAAGATTTGCAATAGAATTTTTTATAGTTAATTAAAAATAATTTTAATGCACTAACTCAACTTTAGTTACATATTGTGTTACCAGAATAGCAGATTCCATAATAAAACTTTTTATAGTAACTTATAATAGAAAACATGATAATTTTAATGCAAACTTACTCAACCTTAACCACATACTATATCACTAGAATAGAAGCTCTGTAACAGAATTTTTTACGATGCCTTATTACATATAAAATTGCATTATTTCCAATGCAAATTAACTTAATCTTTACCACATATCATGTATCACCAGAATAGCAAGTAAAGAATTTTTATAAGCTCACAGTAAAAATTAACACAACCCTTATCAATACTATATTTCACCAAAATAATTAAGTTCCATAACAGACTTTTTATAGTAGAAATTACAATAATTTTAATAAAACCTTAATCATGCACTGTGTGTTGACAGAATAGCAAGATCTTTAACAGTGTCCTTTACAGTATAATATTATAGAATTCATGACTCCAATGCAAACTGGCTTAACCTTAACTATATAACATGTATCACCAAGATAGTGGTACTTTTGTAACAATTTTTTACATTAATGCATAATAGAAAACATGATTTTTTATAGTGAAATTATATAATTTCAATTTATACTATATCTCACTACAAATGTAATGAATAAAATAGGGTGGCACGTAAGCGCCACCTGTTATACTAATATTCAGATCAAATATTTGCGATCATATATAATCGTATGTCTAAGTATACCTTTTTTTTTAATAATCGTACGTACCAACTTATACTACCATATTATACTACAGTAATTTACTATACCCAATACTACCAGGGATAGCATATCATTATGCCCAATTGGCTTCAATTTTTCTTTTTTGGACAGAAATTGAACATATGTCCAAAAAAAATTGAAACCAATTGGACATAGTGACCTGCCATCCCTGAATACAACAAATGTTTTTTTTTATATTTTAATACATTGAAGCTTTTTTTTAATACGTAAACGATACTAAAATAAAAGAAAACTGACATTATTCTTTAAACACCAGATTCAATCCTTAAAAATAATATAATAGTAGTTTCAGAATTAACTTTTTTCAAAAATAAGTGGGAGTTTAAAAATTCTATTTTCTTTTCGAATCCGAAAATTAAATAGGCATAGCTAGAATTAGCTTTTTTTTATAAATTTTCCTAATAAGATTATACATTAAAAAAATAAAATTTGTACATCACGTCTTTGAAATAAATACATCACTTATTTTATCTGAAATCGGGACGTCGAATCACTAATTTTGAAACTCCAAATGAGTTATTAAATTATAAATTTACAAAGTTCAATTCTGATTTTCTCTTATTCAATATATATATATAATTTATTGTATCTGTCGTTATTTAGATTCGAGCACATTTAATTTTATCGAAATTAAGCACAAAGATAATTAAGCATATTTATTATAAAAATAAAAATTTAAACCATCTAAAATTTATAAACTCAAACTTGCTTTTTAATTGCTGCTATTGTAATTAGGTAGCCACAGCTAGTAGTTTGAAGGATAGGCATCACCTGGGTCATCTGTGGGTGGTCGAGTATCAGGTTGCAGTTATGTCAAACCAGGTATGAAGTGGTGGGTCAACCTTCAGGTCAAACCTGCGGGTTATACCTGTTGATCAACCCATGGGTTGAACTCGTGGGTCAACCTGTTACTTGCATTGCTTATGAATTCTTTTAACTTAGTTTATAATAGTGAAGTTGTAAGAAATGCACCTCTTTAAAAAAAATAAACTTCATATAGAATTAAAGTTTCCAAGGTCACTATATGTTTTTCTTGGGTTACACAAAAATTTGATAATCCTAATTGGTCGAATCATATGATGTTTATATGTAAATCATATGATATAGTTATACAAAGTTGATCTACAATCTATTTTATATGAAAATGGAAATATTGACACCCTACCCTTAAAGGGCGCGCATTCTCAATAGCACATCAACGTGCTAGGTTTCCCCCCTATTTTTTAAAATTTATATAAATCCAATCCACATTAATAGAAATTAATAGTATTTGCTCCCTCTCATTTTTTCAATTATATATAACTAATATATGTAAAATCAACCAATAAAATTGCAGTATGGGCAGTGTCATTAATCACCTGATTATTTTTTATCAGAGGCCTACCCCCCTCCCTCTTCCTCAATATATAAATAGACAGGTTCTTATATATAATTTCAACTTTTTTTACCCCCCTCCTCCCTAAAAAATCACCTGATTTTTGTTACTCCCCTATTATTATTTTTGTGTTTTTTTCAATGCCCATTCCCCTCTTACAGTTATTTTATGCTATGTTAAAGAATCAATTTGGTCTGGCCTTAACTTAGGCCACACGCCTAATCATGTGATGTGATAATCACAAATATCAAAGTTTAAGACAATGCTAAATCTAAGGTAACTTTATTTTAAACAAAAAAAGTATACTTTTAAGGCTTAGAAGGTTTATTAAAATACCAAATAGTGTCTCAAGTTTTCACTTAGCAACATTCCAATCATTAAAATCATGGATCCTGACATTAAAAATGTATGTTACTTTAAACCAATTTAGGTAAGCACAGTTTAATCTATCGATTCAATTGACTTTGAGGCTAATATTTTATATGAACTTAAAAATAATTACAAAACTATGCAATTAGACATTTTTTTTTTAGACAATTAAAAAAATTGTTGCAAATTTAAAATAATCAAAAAACATTTAATAAAAAGTAAGAATGTTTCGATTATATTAATCATGCCTATTTCTTGTAATTCTAAAAACGGTCTATTAGTTATTGATATTTAGTGATACATGAAACAAAATTATGAAACTTGTGCAAAATTACAAGAAATTTAAGAATTTAATGTTTGTAACACGACTCTTATTACAAATAAATAAATTCTACCAAAATTATGTATACCAAATTATGTTTACAAAATTTTCAAAATTTAGTATGAAATTAGAACTAAGATCCAAGAACTATTTGAAAAAAATATGAAAAAGTAAACGCTATATTATTGATATTAGTTAATTAAAGTAATGTTCGGCAAATGAAGCCACCTGAAGAAAAATTCGATTGATAATCTGTTAAGAATTTAAGGATTTATGATATATTTATCTACTTACAATAGCTAATCTGTTTCGTTACATGTCCTAAAATTTATGAGAATTATCTGTAAATAACTGGCTTTAAATGTTGTATAATGGATGCAAAACAACTATTTCTGATATTTTTATTGAAATTAATGTCACCTGCGTCTGAAAGAGCATAAAAAACTTAAATAGTTTATTTTTTGCATAGTATTCGATGACAGTATTATTTGATAGAGTTTTTTTTGGTGTTGCATTATCAAAGTTATTAAGAATAACGCAATTCCTCACAAATGAACTTGAGCCATTCTATTTGTATAATCGCAATAGATGTAATTTTGAACTTTGAAAATTTATTAATAAATTAATTATAGCAGTTTGCAAAAAAGTGTGACCTGTTGATTTTTGCAGTGATTATAGAAGAAAATCCCTGTGATTCTAGAATCTATGTAAATTAATATTAAATTATGGTTTCAATCTTAGTTTTGATTAGTGATCATACATAAAATACGTCATTCTAAAAGTTATTACGTATATATTTTGACATTTGCTTTTTTTCGACAAACATATTTTCTTTCTCTTTCATAAATTTCCTTGATACTTGGTTATAATGGCTGACGTTCAAGAAACAAAGCTAAAATATCACAGAGGAACATGTTTTAGTTGTCGAAAATGCTTGTATTGTGGAATTGATCTAAAAAAACCATATGTAATTGTAACTTATATGATGTGCCACATAAAGGTAATCAGACTGCAGCTGTCAAAAATGCATTTACACAATTATTTAATCCGAATTGGGTGAAAGAGCAAATAGATTATGTTCATCAGAAAATAGTACTTTATAATTACTCACTAAGTAAAAGAAAAACTTTTAATTTTTCCTTGTGCTATAATTCTTTATCTGATGAGGATATTGAATACAAATATAATTATGGAATTTTTATCAAATTGGAAAATGGAACGTTTCTTCCAGCGAAATAGTACACATCTAAAGTATCTGCAGTAGATGAGTTGCTTTCTGAGATTCACACAAATATTGAAACTTTAATGAAAAAAATTCAATTGAACCAAGTAATTATCGAATTGCATTCAAATCTGAAGGAGCAGGTGCTCAAATTGTGAATGCTCAAGACTTTAAAAAATTTCAAAATAATTACCAGAAATATGCTTCTAAAAATATTAATATGGCTTTTTTTATAACATTTATTAGTTCAAGTCTAAACAAAAAATAGATGTAAGCAAAAAAATTTTTTTATTTATATTATATATCAGATATGTATATAACTTATCTAATCTTTATATATTAGGATCTTGAGCCCAATGATGATAATTCAGATATTGATACTATTAAAGATCCTAAAAATAAAAATTGCTTTCAAGTTTATCTTCAACGGAATTATTAATAGCAAAAAATGTTCTGGAAATTCGTAAAGAAAATCATTGCACAATCTTAATCGACCTTGACTAAATAAAGATGGGGCCAAAGAAAATCACATCGAAATTACATTTATGATGCTTTCAATTTGGGCATCGGAAATTGTAAGCAATCTTATAACTTTTATAATAAACATATAGGGGCTCGTCAGTAGAAAGGGGGTAGAAAGTTTCTAAGTAAAAGTTTTTTAGACTTTGAACTAAAATATCTCAATAACTACTAAACTAAATTTAATAATTTTTTTTTTATTTTAATTATATGTAGTTATAAAATTAAAATAAAAAAAATTTATTTAATTTGATATAGTAGTTATTGAACTATTTTGATTTAAAATTTAAAAAAAAAGTGGTAAAAACTTTTTACCTCTTTTCTACTGACGAGCCCCCATATTATATATTTTTATTTATATTTTAAATATTTAGAGTAAAGCAATGGCATCACTGACAGAGCCACCTACTCATCCTTTATTTGCACATAAACATCCTTCAAAACAAGAAAACAATTATTATCATCATCACCATTCCCTATGAAAAAAGTGGTCTGGGTGATGTTACGGTTTAGCACGAAGGTGTCTGTGATGGCACGTGCACTGTGGCACGTATATATATGACACACGGAATGGCATGTGTTTAAAATGATACGTATCGGCACGTTGTGTATGTCCACAATGACACGTGTAAGATTTTTATACGGAATGGCACATATTCGGGATGACACGTATAGGCTCATTAGTTGGAATTACACATATAAAATGGCCACGTGTATCTCGTGTAGCTAATAAAATCGCAGGATCAGGTATAACGTGAAATTTAAAACAAACAAATTTTTTTAAAAAATAGTCTGTACCTCCAAATCTCATCTATGAAATGCTTTTTAATTCCTAAAAAAAATTCCTTGCAAAATTTTGCTTTAGGCATGTTTGTTACCACCCTTCACAATTATGAATTATACTGTACTCTAACTAAATTAAATTCATTCTTGTCGTAAGAAATATATGCACATAAACTTACATGTGCTTCAACCCATGCCAAAACACGTCAATTTTGGCTTAGTAAAGTGCAGCAAAACCCGGTCCATTTACGGTCCAAAATGTCCGGCAGATGGTCCAATTCAGACCATTTTGGTCGTGCCAACACGGAACTCACACGTGCAAACCCGTCTCTTTAGCCATTCCACAGATCACCGTGCTTTTCCGTAGAACCACGTGCATATCTGGACAGATTTTTTATAGGGATTGCAACAACCTAATTTAATTCAACAACCTAATTTTTTACAACAACCAATCTTTCCAGGACAACTTTATTTTCCAACTTTATTTTCCACCTTCATTTTATAATTCATTTTCACTATATTTTTCATCACAAATTTATAAAATGCCTTTTCATATGCCAATTCAATCATCTTTTCAATCAACTAGAAGAACAATACTATCTACAATGGAAGATTTTTTAAAGCATGTAGATGAATGTAAAGGTACTAGAGATTACTATCAGAAATTTTTATTTAAATTTGAACAAAAAAGAATTTCTGTATAATTATTATCCAAATTATCAGATAAAAACTTTGAAAAATGTAATGTTGATACTATTGGTACAAAGCAAACTTTACATGAATATGCAGCAATATATAATATAGCTTTTACACCATTTTATAATACATAAAAAATATTTATTTATAGCCCGCTATATTAAAAAAATTACTAGATAGTGATGGGTCAATTTGTGAACATGCAACTAATAATGGATAATATGGGTCTGAGCAACTTTTTACAAAGTAGTAATGTCTTTTTAAAAAACTTTTTATATGTGAAAAGGCTAGTTCTATAGGGTTAAGATCAGGTGAATAAGGAGGAAGGAATTCAATATGTACACCAAATGCATTTAAGTAATTAATAAATCCATTATCATGATGAATTTGTGCATTATCTAGTATTAAAACACTTCTTGCATGTGGGAACATATTCATTTGAGGTAGCTAAAAATAAAAGTTATTTTATTATTGATTTAAAACAATATATACAACATTTATATTTCATACTACTTGAGAAATTACAACTCTTTAAATTTTGTTTTTGTGTAACTACCCTCTATAACATCAACTGCAATAATACCATCTAAAGTAAGTGCAGGTAAAAGTGTATAACGTTTACCATAAAGAAATACTACTTTTTTAACAGCTCTTGAATTTATTTCAGAATAACCATATCCCTGAGAAATAGTTCATCTTTGGATGATTCATCTAAAAAGACTAATTGGCTACTTTTGTATTGAGAACCTATACATGGCATAAAGGCACTGCGAAGTAGTTTATTATGCTCCTTTGCTGCTTTATGCAGCTAAAAAAGAAGAATTTTATATTAATATGATGCTAATATAATTAACTTACATATTCAATTAAAAATAAATACTGTATTTTTTTTCTAGTTATTCCACAATAAGCCAAAGAACGCCACATAGTAGAAATTGAAAAATTTTTGCTACATTGAATTTCCATTTGTAAAACAATTTCATCAAGATACAAGTTCACATTTTCGTAGTATCTATCATATAATAAAAACGAAGTTATAATTACTAACATAAGTACAATACTATATGTATAATAAAAGCCTTTACACTTACTTTCATGTCACTTTGATTGAAAGTTTTATGCCGTCCACGTACTTGTTGCCAAGGATTGACTGCAGTTCCCCATTTTTTGTATAAACGTAACACTTTTTTTACTAAACCTTGACTAATATAAAGAAGATTCGCAATTTGTAATAATGAATAACCATCATAATGTAGATAAATAATACGCCATTTCAAGTCGTTATTATATGCGGGAGGCATGCTAATAAAATATTTTTCGAAATAAAAATACAGTATCAAATTAGAGTACGTATTTTGGAGAGCTAAAGCATTGTATTAAATACGTAATTTTAATTTTGACTTTACAAATTTATATAAACTTGGAAATCATTAAAATTCTCTTAGAATTGAAAAATCGCTTGATTTCCCGTGATTTTACATGACATCATGATCTGCGGAGGTCACACATTTTTGCAAAGCGCAATAATTTATAATTATGAGCACTATTAAAATTAATTTTAAAATCTGAGTTCTATTTTAAGTGTTTGATTTTTATTCTAACAAAATCATGCGAGATTTTTGCATACCACGTAAAAACAGGAGTATTTGTTACAAAAAGAACTGTCAGTTTCATTGATGGCAAAATTGCGTTGCTACTTTTTTGATTTATTATTTTTTGAATCAAGATTCTTGATTACTATGATTTGAGCGTTCTCGCGAGATTACTACGGCTTAGGCGTGTTATATTTTGTTTTACTCCCACCCAGAAGTATCTAAGCTTATTTGTAAAAATCTCAAGAATTTTACATGATTATTTAGTTTTAATCATCAATCCGGAAATACGTATTTTTATGAGTTTACCAGACTTGTAAGTTTAATTTTGTTTAGTTTTGTGCATACTTCTAATAAATTATAAAAGGGCTCTGATTTTTCTGGGACGCCACATAATATTTCTGCATCAAATGCAATTCGAGCTAACATATACTAAGTACTAAAACAACATTAATGTTACAAATATTTCTCCAGAAAATATTTTATGCTTATTTATTTATCGCATTAAATATAAATTTTATCGATTATACAATTATTAATTACTATTCTTAAAACAAATTATAATAGGATCGATGTGTGCCCTATGAAAACTCGATACACGGGAATGCATGTAAAAATACGAAATTGTATGCGGGTAAGCACGGGTTTCATAATCACTGCACGGAAACTGCACGGAAACTGATCATCCAAAAATTTAATACACGTTATCACACGAAATATTGAAATCCGTGCACTATCGTGCATAGTATTATAACCATTTATTGACGTGTATTAATCTTAATGATCACATAATTTCCGTGCACTAACGTGACAATCGTTAAGATTCTTAACGATCATAAATTTCGTGCACTAACGTGCACAATCGTTAAGATTCTTTACGATCATAATTTTCGTGCACTGACATGCATAATCGTTAAGATTCTTAATGATCATAATCATAATTTTTGTGCTTTGACGTGCACAATCGTTAAGATTCTTAACGAAAGTTTCAGTTCACTGACGTAACGATCATCACAATCGTTAAGGTTCTTAACGATCATTTCTGTACAAAATGTATGATCATCACAATCGTTAAGACTCCTTAACGATCATAATTTCAGTGCATTAATATCGTGATCGTCACAATCGTTAAGATTCTTAACGATCATAATTTTTGTGCATGATATCACAATTGTCACAATTGTTAAGATCCTTAACGATCATAATTTCATGTACTAACATGATGATCATATAGATCCTTAACGATCATAATTCCGTGCATTAACGTGATGATCGTTAAGATTCTTAATGATTATAAATTCCGTGCATTGACGCGCACAAAAACATTTATTTTGTTGTTTTTTTTTTTTTTTTTTTTTTTTCACTTATCAATAATAATTTCCGTGCATTGACGCGCACAAATTACATTTGATTTGTAAGCAAATAAATATTGCTTTTTTTTTTTTTTTTTTTTACTCTTATCATTTTTATCATCTTATATTTTTTTATAATTTTTTTTTTTAAAACTCATTAATTTTTATATAATTTTTTTTAGTTATTGTCATTGTTTAAACCATCCTTTAGAGTTATTGCCTTGGAAGCTACTCTTTTGGAATCACTATCATTTTTGGTGTATGTTTTTCATCATTTTTGGTGGTATCGCAGCTTTATTTTTTTTTACTATTATTTTTTTCTTTTATTTTTTATCTCTCTGTATATTATTGCATTTTAGCCTCTCCCTTGAGTTACTGCCATTGGAGTTGCCACAATCGGAGTTGTCCCTATTGGAGTTATTTCTAGAGTAGTCATTTCGATTTTTTTTTAAACCTTTCATTTTGGTACTATTACTTTGTTTTTTTTACGATATTATTAGTTGCTGGGTTATTTTTAAAGTCGGTAGTTTTAGTAATTAGAAGTATTTTCTTATTCGCATGTAAATTATTAAATTAAACTATTTGTATTATAAAATTTAATTAATAAAATAATTAAATAATTAAGTTATTTAATAAAATACAAAATTTAGTTAATAAAACTTATAAAATTTAGTTAATAAAATAATAAAATTTAGTTAATAAAATAATGCATATACGATATATGTTATTATGTATATATGTATGGACATATGCTATTATATGTTACCTGCACGTAAATATGCACGAGAAAACACATAAAATTACACGTATGTATGTGCAGCGTTGCACGGAATCCGCGCCCTTTTACGTGCCATGAACTTGCTTTCCCGTGCATTGTCCCGTATATATTTACGTGCAGGTTTGTGTGGTCACGTATTCAAACTTTTCCGTGTATTTCAGTATTATTCCGTGCTGTAATTTCTCATAGGGGTGATAGAACATACATTTTAAACCTTTTTCTAAAATTTCTTTTTGAAGTCTTTAAAAAAATTGCATGTTTTTATTTTTTTTCTAAAAAAAAAAAGCTTTATAGAAACTTATAAAAAAAAAATAGTTTTTTCCTATTTCAATACGATAGTTGCGAAGCACTATCCATCTTATTTATGATAAGGGAAATTATAGGCATTTCCCGCGGAAAAAATTGTAAGTTCATTTAGATTTGGATGAGTATCTATGTTAGGGCTTTAATAGTAAAATCTTTCAAAGAAACCTTTTTGTTAATGCGCAAAAGGTGAATTCTTGTGCAAGTTTTTGAGGAACAACGGATTTTTGACACTAAACTGAGACTTGCTATCGGCAGTAGACCCATATAGCATTCTTAAAATAATTAAAGAGCTGGTTTGTACAGAGTCTCTATTATTAGATTTTAGCCTTTAAATCAGTCATGTTTCACTAAGACATAAAAAGTCAAGGTTGTGCTTTTACCAAGAACTTTTAATAATTTTACTTTCCCAAAACTGAGCTAAGGATTAAAGTTGTTATTCTGGCATTTTTGCAAATAACTTTGCAAATAATTTTTACAATGTTTTCTTCTCTAAAGTCAATATTATAAATAATTTCGTTTTGCCGAACTTATAAGAGGTAAATTGGATAATATTCCATAGAAAGTATATCTGAATAAATTCTACCTGAATCTGTGCCGCAACTGATGGTCACAAAATTAATGGCGCAAAAATATACATATTATGAAAACTATTTTGGTTTAGCTAGAAGTATTTTGACTTTGATTTTTGATGCAGTACGGTATTAAATTGCTAAGTTATCTCAGAATTTGGCTTAGCTAGAAGTATTTTGACATTGATTTTTGATACAGTATTAAATTGCTAAGTTATTTCAGAAATTAATATTCTGAAAGAATTTCTATGAATTTATACTGAAATTATAATATAAAATTGCGGCTACCAATTTAATTTATATTATGTAATTTATTATTGTATAGTTTCTTATGATATGAATGTCCAATTTTTTTCCATATTGTATATTTGAAACTAAATCGGACTTTCAATCGTCAGACAACTATACAATAACTATAAAGAATTCGTTTTTACTTCAGATTGCGGCCTTATTTCTATCTAAAAATTGGAGGCTAATTATTTTGATACAGCCGTAAATAGTTTCTACAGCATGTATAGTTTGGACATAACAATCACAATACATCACTTCATCACGATGCACACATTTATAAATTATTTAGTTAAAATTTAACTACAGAAGTGACATAATCTTATTATTAATCAGATTATTAATCAAAATTTTATCAGTGCTACGTCCAGTATTAAATTCAGTATTAAGTTGAAAGCTCTAAGGCTGGCTTTATTTGCAGTAAACAAAAAGTTTTCTTCCGCATTTCTCAAACATAAGGAACACTATCGTTTAACAGCATATTGCATAGTCGAAAAATGATTTTATTTACTATTATAGCCTTTCACATTGTCTTAGACTTAGTAGAGCTTCAAAGTTTCATCCTTTCCTGTGAGTTTTACAAATTGCAAGTGGCATTTCATTCGTTGAGGTTTGATCTTTTTGTTGCTTAGGTACCATTTGCACCATAACAACTATAATACTGTTTATCATTGCTTATTATTGTTTACATAGTAAAGACATGAATAAATAACTGCGTATGTATTCATGCCAACCCATGGAAAGAAATATTTTGCTTGTTGGTGACAAAATTGCTATTTTAGCATTAGTAATTATGGATTCTAGAGTCGTGTTAGGTTAAAGTAATAAATTTGGACTTAGTATTACGTATTATAATGAGAAAATAATTTTAAATGTTTAAAACTTGAAGTAATAAATTTTGACAAGTGAAATTTCAAAAATATGATTTATTATTATGAGAAAGTTTTCATAAATGAATTGAGATTTTGTCTAATAGCATAAAAACTACTGTATTTTTATGACCCGTAAAGTTTTGGCCTATTTTTAATATTTGAAATAAATTTATAAATACAGTATTTACGGAGCTAGCATCGCCCACAAATAAATGTAGCTTACGTCATAAGTAAAAACTCAAAGCCAATAACAAACAATAATAAAGCTTTTTTAGTAATAACGATTTACTACTGCACATGCACAATTTATCGTTGTTGTGCTTCAAAGCTTTAACTATGACGTAACTACTTTTTTTTTTGTGGACGATACTTGGGCTGTGCTAATGATGCCTAATTTGTTAATGATTCTATTACAGCAAATTATAATCAAATAAATGTCTTAGCTTTCAACTATTTATAATACATTAATTGTTAGCATATGAGATTTGTCGACACGTGCGTAATAAAATTATCATATATTAGAGAAAACCTTGTTTCCGACTATGCATATAAATGATCAGTATTTTTGATTTGATTAATGCCCTGCAATTTTAATACAGTTATGTTTTAAATAGATTATACACTTTATTCTGTTACTTATCCATTACTACATATATTGAATATTTAATGATCATAGTCGCGCATCAGCCTAATTTTTTTAAGCCACAAGGCTGCACTACAATGTAATATAAGTAAATTTTTATTATTATTGAATAAACATGCGTGATTTTTGAAGGAGATAAATTCTCCACATGTAAAATGGGTTCAAACTATGACAATTTGAAAGATTCCACCTTATTATTGTACGTACACCTTTCAAAAGAATTATTATCGTTTTTATTTAAAATGAATTCATCAAAATCTGAGATTTCGATTGATGTTCCGCGTGAAGAAAAAAACAATGTCCCGCATGGAGGAAAAAAATTTGATAGATATGTTTTATCACCAAATATGAAATGTATTGCGAGTATAAGTTACGAAGATAAATCAATTGTGGTTTGGTCCATTACGGATGAACTTATTGTCAATTACGACAGTTCATTAAACGTTAATGATCTTGAACATGCACTAAACACCGATAAATTTTGTAAAACGCCTGATTTTAATTTCAAAAAAATATATCCATTACTAGGGATCTCAGATTGCAAACAAGTAATAATAAAATTAAGTTATGATGATTTTGCAATTGATTTTGGTTAGTTAAAATTAATTAATCATTAAAGTTTAATTATAATTTATATTAATATTGGTTAGTTAAAATTAATTAATCATTAAAGTTTAATTATAATTTATATTAATAAAGTTTATTTTAACAGCAATTATTGACATCAGAACGAAATTAAGGCAAAAATTGACTGCGCAAGGTTTAGAAGGAGAGATAAAGAGTGTTGCCTTTCTAGAAAATGAAGATTTAGTAGTTATCAAATTGAGGCCTGTTTATCGAGCCTATATCTTTTCAAAATCAAATATTAATGGAAAACAGAAATGGACATCCAAAAATAGTATTGAACTCGAAAAAAAAGATGTATTTCTAAAAAAGGAAAATTATTTATATGTTTCGATACAATCATGCCTGTAGTTATGCAATGGGACTTGATAACTCGGAAGTTTGATATGAAATATATCCTTGATTTGAATTTAAGCATTTCTAGAATTGAAGCGGAACTGAATAGTGATAATACATTGTTAGCAATAAGTGGTGGTAAATTAGCTGACATCGGATATGTGGTCTGTGTTTATTTGACAAAATCTGGTATGATGATAGCAAATAGTAGGTATTTTTATGTAAAATTATTTATAAGTATTAAATATACAATATTGTGCAGACATATGTTTTTATCAAAGTTATTACCGCATAACAGCATATTGATAAATTAACTCCGATGAAAGAAATTTTCTGTCATCATCTGCTCAGTATTAAAGCTGTTCGATAAATTACATGAAAGTGCGACATTTTGAACTGTCCTAGCGTTACCAACTTAAAAAATTTCGCTCGAACAGTCAAAATTTAGCAATCATCCAAAATTTTAATTTCTAAACTTCTAGCAAAGGTTCGCAATTACTACTTGACCAAATTCGGTAAAAAATTTTTTATTTTAATCCATATTTTTACAGAATTGAAGTAAAAAAATTTATTGAATTTGTTTAGTGGTTATTGAGAAATTTTTGCTAGAAGTTTAAAAAAATTAGAATATCAGAAAAAAATACAAACAGGCAAAATTTTCTTTTTCTAAACTTTATGCAAAGATTTCTAACAACCATCTATTAAAACTCAAAGAAACTTTTTTTATTTTAATTCTACAAGTTTATAGAATTAAAATAAAAAATTATAAATAGTTGTCATGAAACATTTAGTCGCAGCTTCTTTTTTTATAGATACCTAAATTTGAACGAATGTTACTCGATACCTATTGACCAAATACTGACTAATTTTTTTATTTTGATTTTTGAGATTATAAAATCAAATAAAAAAAATGATAGAATTTGATCGGATAGGTGTTGAGTAATCTTAATTTAAAATTAAGGTGCCTATATAAAAAAGAAGCTGCGGCTAAATTTTTTTCTGCTTTCAATGAACGTTTCTTGAAAAATACCAATACAAATTTGATAATTTTTTTTTATTTAATTATATAGGCCCTCTAAATTAAAATAAATAATTTAACTTTCATCGAATTTGGATAGATAGTTATCGAAAAATCTTTGCTTAAATTTAGAAAAAAATTTAGCTCAATTGTTCTTTTTCTGACATTCTAATTTTTTTAAACACCTAGCAAATATTTCTCAATAACCACTAAACCAATTTCAATAATAATTTTTTATTTTAATTCTACAAAAGTATGGATTAAAATAAAAAAATTTTTACCGAATTTGGTCAAGTAGTTATTGAGAAATCTTTGCTGAAAGTTTGGAAATTTTAAAATGATTAACTAAATTTTGATTTGTGGGAAATTTTTAGTTGAATATTTGACATTTTGAACCAATTTACACGTATCTAATTTATTTAATTAACAAATGTAGAAATTTATGATGAATACATGCGTTATTTCTGTTTTATTGGATCAGGAGAAGAAGAACGCTTGTTTTTTTCTTGCATGCATTTATTTGAACCTAATAGCCATAACTCTTATATACTGAATCCACGCACACACATTCTCGATAAGCCTCCAGATACTCACGTTTTGCATGATATTTATCATGTTGCATTTAATGATAAATCAATTGGCCCTATTAATATTATTGATTATAGTGTTATCTCTGATTATATAATAAAACGTGATAATAATTATTTGTTGATTCAAAAATTGTCTCAAAATGATATTTGGATAGAATATTTAAAAAATAAAGAGCAATATTACGGTAATTCATATACATATTTCAATGTAAAAGAAATAATGCAATTTATACAGGAGATTTTGGAGAAGTATAATTATAAAGAGTACGAATCAGACCGAATTTTGACTCAGAATTTCTCAAATGAACCAGAATTTTACAGCGGAGAGTCATTTACTTGGATTATTGAATATGAAAAAGAAAAGGAATTTTGGGAAGTACAGTTAAAGGCCCAAATTGAAACTGATATGATAATACATGCAAGATATTTTACTTTAGAATATGGTAGTATCCTTGAAATAAAAATGCTCAAAAATGGTGACATATTGTTGATTTGCCAGTTAAGAATACTGATCTATACAATAGAATATTCTGAAAAAGGTGTTGAAATAAAATTAATTTATTGTTGGTCTGATGAACTCGAATATAATTTTGAAGTGCCCAAATTACCGAAAAATTCCATAATTAATCTTTTAACTTTATTTAAAAGGAATAAAAAGAATTTAATTGGTTACAATTTTGACTCTGAAGTCTTACCGTCACCAACTCTTGATGCGCTTACTTATAAAAGTACGTCTAGAGAATTAGAAAGGAAAAATTCGGCAATAATGAAATTATATGGCAAAGATATATTTAAATTACTTTTAAAGCGCAAATCAACTTTTTTGCAGACAGAAATTAATGAATTACTTAATTATTGTTATGATCATAGTCTGTCAATGCTTAAGAAAGGTGATATTTACAGCTTTATATTAATAGCTAGCCAAATTGCTTATATATTAACAAGGTTGGAAAGATTTAATAAAAATAAAAGATTTACGGAAGAATTTTTGTCCAAGACTAATATGTTGATTGGCCAGTCTCGAAATTATCATGCAAATGAAGATTCTCTATTGTTTAATCTTCAACATTAGGCCGTTTGCAGTTAAAGTTTCGTTTAACGTTATTTTTTTGAAATTTGTACGGGGGGCGGGAAAAAATTAAACAAACATTAAAATTAAACGAGGTTCATATAAACCTAAATCAGGTTCAAATGAACCTAAATCAGGTTCAAATGAACCTAATTCAGGTCCATATAGACCTAAATTAGTTTTATTGAGAAAAATTAATTTAAAGTTTTATATAATCTAATTAGCGTTCAAATATAAAAATTTATTTAAAATTTTTTTAATACATAGGCCGCTTGCAGTTGAAATTTCGTTTAACGTTATTTTTTTTCGTATTCACGGGGGGAGGGGGGAAAATTAAACATAAAAAATAAACATATAGTATACCGAAAAATCCCGATCATAACCGAAAACTTCCAATCACCGTGCCGACCTAATTTGTCACCTCTATTTGTTTAATTTTAGGGTGAGCTCAGGGGTGGAGGTGGGGGTAACGTTAAACGAAAGTTTTACTTCAAGCGGTCTTACGGAAACTATGTTGATTCACATGATTTATTTAATACATCATTTTTCAATTACTTTATTTTTTGGATTTCAAAAAAATGTGATTTGTTAAAAGAATCTTATCCACAAGTTTATCAAATTTTAGCACTTCCTTATTTGCTTTATTCATCTTACATTACCATTTATACCCAAGAAACTGTACGCTTAATATTTCCATTATTAGGTTTTGAAACATATTCCAAAAATTATTCTTATAATGAATTATTTTATTTGCAAGGAAATCCTTTTACCTCACTATTGGATGCTCCTGATTATTATAAATGGTGGAATATTAAAGCACTTATCAGTTTCAAGTGGAACACCTATGGGAGGCTTTATTATTTTATAATGTGGGCAGTATATTCAACTTTTATGTGTTGCTTTTTGATTGTTTCAACAATTTCGGAGCATAAAATTTCTTGGAATAATCAAGTGATTCTTTTAGTTGCAACTATTTTCTTTGGTCTGTTTCATTTTATTTTTGAAGTTCGTCAATTTATTCATAGGCCAATAGCATATATTGCCAGTCCTTGGAATTGGTTTGGTATATATGTTTGATTTTATAATTAATTGTAATTTTTAATTATTTATAATATTAATGCCTTAGTTTTATAATTTAATTTATTGTAATTTTAACAATAGATCTTGCTGCAATATTAGTTTCAACAATAACTTCACTAATATGGCTACATGATAAAACTCCATCAACTTGGATTATAACTATTGCTGCTTTTTTACTTGAAATCAAATTTTTATTTTTTTTCCGTACTTTAGATTATTTTGGTACTTATTTTGCAATTATGATTGGAGTAGCACAAAAAGTCTTTTCTTTTCTTGTTGTTTTAGGAATTTTAGTTTTAGCTTTTGCCCATTCTTTGCATCTTTTATTAAGGCGACTAGTGAATATTCTTATGATCAGCCAAATTTTTCTGATGATGCTAATAATCCTTGGAACTTAGTTCCAACATATCAATTTATTTCATCTAATGGTAGTGTTGGAAAATCAACACTTATTGAAACTCCAGATAATAGCACAAATTTGTTTACAATGTTTAGTACTTCAGTTTTGGCTGTTTATTTCATGCTAACAGGTATTATACTGTGTAATAATTTATTAAGCAAAGTTTTAGCAAAAAAATTAAAATTGTATTTTTTATTTTTAGGTGATCTGAGTTATGTTTCTTCATGGGTTTTAAAAAATAGCTGGACATTAGCATTTTTATTAGTTATATTTTCATTTTTTACAACTGTTTATTTGTTGAATTTGTTTATTTCATTACTTGGAAATGCTATTGATTATAGAAATAATGAAGAATCTTTTTTACAACTAAGAGGAGAGGTAAACAAATTTTACTTAATAATTATTTATAAAAATAATGTATAAAATAATTATTATGATTTATTATTAGATATCAACTGAAATTGAACTTTTTTGGATGTTACCTCATCAAAGAAGAAAACCTAATTGGTTTCCAGAAATTTTGTAAATAATTTTATTTATCTATATTTGAAATTATACATTATATTAATTTATATTATAAATTTTTAGATGGTATAGAGCTTCAGTTAAAGAGCTTAAAAAATATATAGAAAGTGTTGAAGATAAGAAAAGTTTGGATCCTAAAATTTTGAAAATTACTAAAACTAAAACAGAAGATTCTGAGGAAACATTAAAAAAAACCAATAGATGAGACATTAACAAATAAACTAAATGAAGTATTAAAAGACCCACTAGATAAAATCAATAATCTGGAAACTACTAAACCAGAAGATATTGAGAAGAAATTAAAACAACAAATCAATGAAGCATTAAGAGATCCTCTAGATAAAATTAATAAATTAATTGATATTATTGAAAAAAAATAATAAAAACAATTATTATTTTTTTACTAGGTATTGTATATACAACAATTTTTAAATAGTAACGCATAAAAATAAACGTTTGTATTATAGAATTGTTTTTGTTTATTTTATAGATCTCTTTTTTTTTTAGTTATAAAATATATTATTTTTTTTTCAATTATTATTATAATTATTTTTTTGATATTAACAGTTAAGATGTGGTCCTGCTTTTATCTTTATTAATAATCTATCCAGCTTTCACTATGGGGCGAGCAGCACTTTATAAAAATTATTTGAAATAAAATTAAATAAATTATGAAACTCGGATCACAATACCAAGCAATCAAAAAAATTTACATAGTAACTTATGCGATAATCCACAGTAAACTAAAATTACATAGCGAATATATGCTTTCATCATACCATAAACAGATTAAGAAAGATAACCATTATTAAGTTGAACAGTGCCTTCCCTCTCGCATAACATGTTATCGTGCTGGTATAAAAAAATGTACCTCATTTTTATAATTAGTAAAGAAGAAAACAATGTAGGTATTAGTAGTAAATCATATTTTTTAAATAAATCGCTGGGAGACTTGAGAATAAGGAACCTAGTAATCATCACATCACATGAAAACCTTGCAATTACGACATTTGTTTACTAGCACCAAACAAATCGGCCTAAACTATACTATCACCTAACCCTAACGCCAACAACCCATAACTTAGACCACACGCCTAATCATGTGATGTGATGATCATGAAGATACCACTCAGTTCCTTGTTAATACCGAATATCGAAGTTTAGCTAAATCTAAGGTAACTTTATTTTAAACTTATTAAATTACCAAATAGTGTCTCAAGTTTTCACTTAGCAACATTTCAATCATTAAAAACATGGATTCTGACGTTAAAATGTATGTTACTTTAAACCAATTTAGGTAAGCACAGTTTAATCTATCAATTCAATTGACTTTAAGACTAATATTTTTATGAACTTAAAAATAATTGCAAAACTATGCTATTAGACTTTTTTTTTTTAGACAATTAAAAAAATTATTGCAAATTTAAAATAATCAAAAACTTTTAATGAAAAGTAAGAATATTTCGATTATATTAATCATGCCTATTTCTTGTAATCCTAAAACAACGGTCTATTAATAATTGATATGTAGTGATACATGAAACCAAATTATGAAACTTGTGCAAAATTACAATAAATTTAAGAATTTAATTTTCGTAGCACGACTCTTATTACAAATAAATTTATGTATACCAAATTATGTCCGCAAAAATTTCAAAATTCAGTATGAACTTAGAACTAAGATCCAAGAACTATTTGAAAAAAAGTATGAAAAAGTAAACGCTATATTTATCGATATTAAAATAATGTTCGGCAGACGAAGCCACCTGAAGAAAAATTTGATTGATATTCAGTTAAGAAATTTACTCAGGATTTTGTGATGTATTCATCTACTTATAATAGCTAATTTGTTTAGTTACAAGTCCTAAAATTTATGAGAATTATCTGTAAATAACTGACTTTAAATGTTGTATAATGGATGTGAAACAACTATTTCTGATATTTTTATTGTGTCATCTGCGCTCGAAAGAGTATAAGAAACTTAAATAGTTTATTTTTTGCATAGTATTCGATGACAGTATTATTTGATAGAGTTCTTTGTTGGTGTTGCATTATCAAAGTTATTTAAAAATAACTCAATTACTCACAAACAAACTTGAGCCATTCTATTTGTATAATCGTAATACTGGTAGATGTAATTTTGAAGTTTGAAAATTTATTAATAAATTAATTAATTAATTAGTGGTCTGTAAAGAAAATCACCTCGAATTTATTAATTAACCCAAATAAGAATTAAGATTCTTTAATTACCAAGGATTTAGCACTAGCCTCACATGTGGTATCGTACATATATAAGTCGTTTATGTTATCTTGACTTAAGATGTGGTAAGTGGAGGGACAGAAATCAGGTGATTTCTGTTTACTAAGAGGCAATACCCCCACACGCAAATCTTACGTTTTTGATACTCCTGCACTTACTTTTTTGATACTCCTGTATGTACCCCAAAATTACTTTACTTTTTTGATACCGATCTGCATATATACACGTGACTTGTGCTACACAAAGGCCCAGTGCAGCAAATCTTACGTTTTTGATACTCCTGCACTTACTTTTTTGATACTCCTGTTTACTTTTTTGATACAGATCTGCATAAATACACGTGACTTGTGTTACACAAAGGCCCAGTGCATTGTTTTGCAAAATAATTTTTGGTTACACGCCGCTAATGTCGTGTAACTTTACACAAGTCAAATTTGCCCGGCATTAAGCTTAATGCTGGTGGGCACTATCATGATAATGCTCCGGTGGGGTTAGACATAATTCCGGCCCACGCTAACCCTAAATCTAGGAACCCTAAAAACTAATTGTTCGAAGCAACATCCAATCACAGTACATATACTAGATGCATATGTCGTGTAACCAGTATATGTACTGTGATTGGATGTTGCTTCGAACAATTGGTTTTTAGGGTTCCTAGATTTAGGGTTAGGGTGGGCCGGAATTATGTCTAACTCCGCCGGGGCATTATCATTATAGTGCCCACCAGCATTAAGCTTAATGCTAGTAGGCACTATCATGATAATTAGTGTTCCGCACGGATCGGATCTGACAGATATTTTTAAGGATCCGGATTCAATCCGAAAACTCGGATCGGTTCCAAGTATGGATCTGGATCCGTGTTTATATAGATGGATCCTCAGATCCCGCTCAATCCGACGCTTTTATATATGACAGATCGGATCTCCATGTAGATCCGAATTTGATGAATCTTAAAAATCGTGGATCCGATCCAGATCCGTCAGCGGATCCGGATCGAATCCGGATCTTCGGATTAAGCTTAATGCTAGTGGGCACTATCATGATAATGCCCCCGGCGGGGTTAGACATAATTCCGGCCCACCCTAACCCTAAATCTAGTGGTACTCTAACCCGGCATTAAGCTTAATGCTGGTGAGCACTATCATGATAATGCCCCGGCGGGGTTAGACATAATTCCGGCCCACCCTAACCCTAAATCTAGTGGTACTCTAACCCGGCATTAAGCTTAATGCTGGTGGGCACTATCATGATAATGCACCTGGCGGGGTTAGACATAATTCCGGCCCACCCTAACCCTAAATCTAGGAACCCTAAAAACTAATTGTTCCATATACTAGTTATACAACATATGCATCTAGTATATATACTGTGATTGGATGTTGCTTCAACCTAGATTTAGGGTTAGGTATTGGTTGTACAATGTAAGTTGCAGATAATTTTAGTACATACCATGGGCAAAATTAGAACACAAAAAATTTCTAGTAAAATTTCGTGCTTTTAAAATCTTGCAATAAGGCTAGAGTTCGAATATATTATTTATATAATAAAATTTATACTATAACACGTAAAAACAGTTTCATAAACAGTTATAAAATTTGTCTTGTTTTACGGAAGATATTGAAATTTGGTTGGTCAGCAAATTTTTTTTTAGCCTTAATCCTGGAGTCCGCATAATTCGCATAATTTGCAATTTACCGGATGCATAATTTGGCATTTACCGGATCATAATCCTGGACACCCTACCCCACCCCCACCTGATTGAAATATTAGCCAATTAAATCCAATTATAACAATATAGACCTGATCGATCCATAACCCAGTGTTGGAAATCTTATGTTCTCATGTTCTCATGAAAACATCACTTTCAATCTGAGAACATTTACAAAATTTAAGATGTTCTCTATTAAATTTTTTTTGAGAACATTAAGCTTGAAAATTATGTTCTCTATGTAAATATATAAAATAATAAAAAATCATTTTTAGTAATATAGCATTTTAAAATAATTAAGCTCATAAATATTTAATTGTTAGTTAGTTGAAATAGAGAACAATTTAGTTGTTTTTGAATTATAAAAAATTTTAGATAATAAAGTTTATTGGTTTATCCATTTCTAGTTTGGTGCAATATATCCTTTATTATGTATACATATAATATCATAAATTCTAAATTACTATGATGATAATTTTTATAAGAAAATTAACAAATCTTTAGTTATAATGATTTTAAACTTTAGTGTTATATCTTAAAATTTTATAGAGAGAAATTTTTGAATCTATAAATTCACTACAGTAAAAAACGAATAGTATATTATATTACTTATTTATTTAAACATTTGAGAAATGTAAATAGCTTATTTAAAAACTTAATATATAAGCTGAGTCAAGCCAATACATCTCCAACAATATATAAAAAGCCTCATATTATTTTTTTAAAAAATATACATATAAAGTTATAATCTTATATTATGAATAACTTAGCTTTGTTTATATAGTTTGTTAAATAAATTATATTTTTTATTAATAATTTTTAAATATATTAGTTAAAAATAAAAATTAAAAAATAACCAAAAGTATAAAAGTATAAGTGTGAGAAAGAGAATAAGAGAAAGAAAATAAGAGTAAAAAAGAGTGAGAAAAAGTGAGAAAGAGTGAGAGAGAGAGAAAAAGAGAGAGAGAGAGAGAAAGAGAGAGAAGAGAGAAAGAGAAAGAAAGAGAAAAAGAGAAAGAGAAAGAAAAAGTAAAAGAAAAAAATTTTTCTAATTGAGAACATAAAAAATTTTTTGAGAACATTAAATTCAATAAACATGTTCTCATGAGAACATAAATTTCAAAACAGATTTCCAACACTGCCATAACCCCCCTAAAAAATCAGCTGATTCTGTCCCTCCCCTAACAGAGAATCATTATACAGATATATTTATTTTAAGTCATAGTTTCATTTTATTGAAATCAAGGTTTCAAATAATTTTTTCAAAATGTACACAAAAAAAAAAATTAATTAAGTATTAGTACATTCGCAGTGCAAGTCACATTTACTACATAAGAACAATTGATATCGCTTCGACATATGCGATCCTGATGACTGAAAGTGCAACTCAATCTTGAAGATAAAAATAATGTTGGAAAAAAATTAATCATGATAACAAATATTATATATAATTGACTAAATTTGATTCTCAAATTTATAATTCTTTGATTTATTAAACTTACTTATTTCATTAATTGTCATGTTTTAAATAATTATTTTTTTTCAAAAAAGTTTCTCTTTACAATTTAATTAACACAAATGGGTACATTAAATTTTAACTTAATATTTCATGCAAAGCAATCAATAAAATTTTTTTCATTGATAAAAAAAAACACACCTCATTTCATTTCATTGGTTTTAGAAACAAACTTATTCAAAAAATCTGCAGAATACTATATTAATATTTTAATTTACAAGAAAGTTCCAATGCATATTGAAAATTTTTTAAAAGCTAAATGGAATAATGCATGCGTTCTGTCATGAGCATTTTATTAATTTATTCAGATATTCTAATTAAAATTATAACATATTAATATTTTTTTAAAATACTTCAGGAAAGATATCAATTATACAAGGATAGAGTATTACTGTTCCCAGCTGAATTTTATTGCTCAAGACTTTGAAAAATTGGCAATACTCTCTAAAGATGCGTATTATAATCTTATAGTATAATAACTAATTTATTTCTGATTCCTCAATGAATATCAATTAATATTTAAAATTGACTTATTAAAGTATTTTGCTAAAGAATTCACACAAGTTTTTACAATTTAAGCTAAAATTATTGAATAATTACGTCTGAAGGATTTTTTCATATTTACTCGCCAGGGCTATAGCCATGCAAACATAACTAACTATGCTAACCGATTATTATAGTTGAATCTTTTAGATATAATTAATCAATTCTATCTATCAAAAAAAATCTAATAATACAAAGTTTTTCCGTGATGAATATCTTGCTGAGATTCTAATTTTAAATATTTTATTCTTGTATGATTCAGCCAAATAATATGAAAAGCAGATGATTTGTTAACAATTTTATTAATATAATTTCGCTATAAAACAGGTATAGGATTAACTTAAATTTTAAGCTGATTTGTATTTTTATGATTATTTTTATTCAAACATCAAATTGTTATGCTAGCGCTAGTATTACGATTAACAAAATTAAAGTAACAAAAATTATGTATATATTAATATCAGGCGATAATTCTGAATATCGTTATATCAATGTTTGAATCAAACAATACAATGGTATTAAGCAACTTATCGTGAGATGAATAGACGTAATGAATTGCTCTAGAATTTTAATACTCGTTAGAAATTAATCCAAAAGTGTAGTTGCTGATGCAATTTAACATATGATAATCAAATATAAAGAATCACTTATAAATTTAGGTAAACTTAAGAAATTGAACCAAATACAGTTCTTATTTTGGTTATATGTGACCAGTTTGTATTAGATGAGTCGATCGATAACTCTTTTGATTTATGATCAGTGTTATCTTTTTCCTAAATGTGGGGGTGGATTGTTACACGGAAAATATGTCGTTTTATATATTATACTTTATATGCACTGCACGAACGATCGGACCCTGAGTGTAAGTAATGTGCCAAAGTGCCAACTCACGCATTTCGTGATAAAATATGTGTAAAACATAACATAATTGAACCTTATTTTAGGTTTCTCGACATTTTACGAGCTTGTCATCTTGGACTTTTGCGCTTACTTTTGAGAGGTTTGTCAATTTCACTTTTACTGCGTCGGATTTTTTACAGGTCTGATGAAATAATAATCTATGATCGTCAAAGACACAACAAAAAGTTGTAACGAAAGCAATAACGGAGATTTGGTGATCATTTCTATATTAATCTTTAAGTTTAAATAATAAAATGAAAATCGATCTTTGTACGTACCAGTTAGTAAACCTGATATCAAAAAACTTATGATGTAATAATTGAAAAATTAAAAATTCGATGTGAAAAAATTGTAAAAATAAAATGACCTTTTTTATCGTTTATTAATTTAATGAACGATAAATAGTAATTAATGTAAATGATTGAAGAATTAATAATTGAAGGTGAAAATATTATGCGAGACTTACAATAATGTTATTAAATATATCAAAAAAACCGATATTTGATTCGCAAGAAAGTGATTTTTTTTTGTTATTTAACTCATAGTTATGATTACATGGATTTTATATTACTGTTTTGTTTCTTATTTTGGTTATATGTGACCAATTTGTATTAGATGAGTCGATCGATTACCTAAAGGTGGGGTGAATTGTTACACGGTAAATAAGTCGTTTTATTTATAACACTTTATGTGCACTGCACGAACGAATGGATCCTGAGTGTAAGTGATGTGCCAGAGTGCCAACTCACATATTTCGTGATAAAATATGTTAAAACATAACATAATTGCGCTTTATTTTAGGTTTCTCAACATTTTACAAGCTTGGCATCTTTGACTCTTGCGCCTACTTTTGAGATATTTGTCAATTTCACTTTTACTGCGTCAAATCTTTTACCGCCTAATTAAATAATAATCTATGATCGTCAAATTCACAGTGAAAGATTGTAGCGAAAGCAATAACTGAGGGTTGGTGATCATTTCTATATTAATCTTTAAGCCTAAATAGATACATACGTGCCGGTTAAATAAACCTGAATAAAAAAAATATGATGTAATAAAAAATATCAAAAATTAAATGTGAAAGCATATACTGTAATGCAAAATTTACGATTAAAGTTAGTACATATTAACAAGAATATGACCATTTTTGCCATTTAATTAATAAACGATAAATAATTAATGTAAATAATTTCGAATTAATAATTAAATGTGAAAAAGTTATGCAAAACTTACAATTAAAGTTAATATATTAAAAGCCAATAATTAATTCGCAAGAATGTTAAACCACATGTAATAGTTCCACAAACAGCTAAATAAATCAAACAATTAAACTGATAATCTTCCACGATAACACTATAATTACAATAAGTAGCTGCACGACGCAGTCGTGCTAAACCGGGAATGGATGATAAACTGTATAAATGAAAAATAACACCTAGGGGCCCTATAAGTAAAATGTACAGTTGGTGGCAGAATGGCACAGGTTTTGCTGGCATAGTATTTTGTACGTAAGAGACTTGGATTGGCACGGATTTTTGGCCTGTGGTGGACCGTATACCCGTACTAATTGGACTGTTAATGACTCGGGTTTTGCAACACTTTACTAGTCCAAATGGCAAGAGTTTTGCACGGGTAATTAACGTGAATTAACGTGCAATACCACTGTGATAAAAAAAACACATACAAGTAGATTACATAAATTTATATCAACGATCAATATAATATGAACGAACTAATTGCACATGTATTAACCCAGAGCAATTTCATTAGCGAAATTATGAGATATCACAATTTTTTTTTAAAAAAATCGTATATTGACCTTTTGCTCATTCATGAAACATACAACATGTACCACTATTGACACATATCATTCCATGAAATGGAGATGCCATTACATATAACATGACATAATGTGCTACCTCCTGTCGTAATTTCTGTACTACTGTTTACCGTACCATTCGGTACGATGCACCTATACATATCACTCCGACCGTGTCATTTTGTGTATTCCTGGCACCAACCCGTACCACACCCCGGACCACTTTTTTTATAGGGGGCATTATCCGAATAATAACCAAGATTAAACTTAATTTGATCAAAATTCAGAACACTTTTAGGAGTTATTTCGCATTTATACGAAAAGTCTAATTTAGTAATGTTGAATAACTCCGATATAGATAGTTATATTTTGTATCGAATTCAAATATTTACAACTGATTTGCAAATTAGTGGGATTATTATTTTTTGATAATAAAATTTTCGGCCAGTATATTGAAACGATATACTAGACAGAAATTGTATTATCAAAACCTATATTTTTATTACCAAAATTTACTGTAATTTCAATAATTATATTAAATCCGCTATTATTTTCGCATTAGGGTGAAACCTGCGTTGCGAGGTGGTAAATCCGCTTTGCATATTTTAAATTCTAGTACATAATAAAAAAAGAGATCACAGCATATTTAGTTAATGCATTTCCGAAAGACAATAATAAAAAGACTTTTTTATCATATACTTTATTCAAAAAAAAAACTGATAAAGGTTAAACAATTCTCATACGATAAATAAATATAGTACAAAGAGATGCAGAATTTCAAATTTCGATACGTTTAATGCATTGTCCAATCAATTATGAGATTTTGCGGACATACATCACTAAAATGCTTATAAACCATACACCATACACTTCATATATATCACTCTGTTCCCCTGGTATAAATAAACTCTATAAATATCACACCATTTAAAAAAACCCCCCTCGCACGCACTCAAAAATACCTTGTTTAACATATGATAAGCAAATATAAAATCACTTATATATTTAGGTAAACTGTTAAAAATAAGCCAAATGATACATCGCAATAAAAATTAGGGTAGCTGCGCGACGCAGTCGCGCTAAAACCAGGAACGTGATGTAACTGTTATCTTGCTCAACTGGTTATCAATTTATAAACGTCTCACTTGGAACAAGACACACACTGAAAAAACTTTCAGGCGTAAAGTATCTTTACTATACGCTTCTCTTCTCTTTATTCGTTACAGTCAAAAGACTAACTTTTGCTCTTTCTATTTATTAATTCTGCGATTACATATCTTGTGTAACACTTATAATCTCTAATTTTACTTTTTTCATTGTAATAAGATAAACTCTTAAATTCTACTAATAAAAATCGGTTTGTTACGGTGATCTGTGATCACAATAACGTTGCCTAACATTATAATACCTGTCAGAATTCTGGTCGACTTTATTACCAAATAAGCCGTTCGAATTTATTTTCATTCTATCTTTGCACTTTTCGTTTTGTTATACATTTCGTATTAAATCATTAACAATCGCTTTGTAGACAACTTAGTTCGTAGACAATTAATTTACAGACAAGATTATTCTACAGACGGTTAATTCACAGACAAATTCATTTTGTTGACAATATATTTAGCCAACAATTTCTTCATAAATTGCACCAGCTTTACCGTAAATTCTCGAAACAACGTCAATGCCCGCTATTTCGAGAATTTACGGTAAATTTAAACTTAATTCTAACGACAATGACTAGAATTAATTTGTCTGTGAAATCTGATATCATTGAAATTACTGCCAATAAAACAAACTTGTTGTGAATAAATCGATTGTAAAATAATCTTACCTGTAATTAAATTCTCTGCGAACTAAGTTGTCTGTGAAGTAATTTTTGGTGAGTTGATGCTACTGAATAGAATATTAAGTAAAAACTCAATAAAATCGAAATAGATACAATAAATACAATTTGAATCTTAAGGCAGTCTGATAGCAACACGATAGAAAATATTTTCCCTGATTTCGTTCCACCATATGTTACATATTACTGTGTTCTCAGAATAACACAAATACCAAATCTGGTGTTACGATCGGTTGGGAGAGCTTGATGAAATTGTGCCGGTTTAGTTTGATAGTGAACAAATTGTGATTAAGGTTAAATGGTTTAAAACAATAACTAACACACATAATTACGGGTATAAGGGTCCTCTTTATTAATATGAATCAATACATTGGATTATTACAGAAATACTAAATACTATCTACAACCGTTAACTACTTGTTCTTCCTCCATAAGCTAAAACCAAACCCTTATATATTTTTAATTCGTATGGAAGCTTTATTCACTCGTTTGGAGTGATCAAATCTCCAAACGAGTCCCGTCTGGAGATTTGATTACCAGTTTGGAGATTTGATAACCCGTTTGGGGCTTTGATGGCCCGTCTGGAGATTTGATTACCAGTTTGGAGATTTGATCACCCGTTTGGGGCTTTGATCACCCGTCCAGAGATTTGATTACCAGTTTGGAGATTTGATCACCCGTTTGGGGCTTTGATCACCCGTTTGGAGATTCAATCACCCGACTATGCCACAAAATATGCCAAAATAAGAAAATAAATAACGATAAAATAACATACTAACGCATGTACGTACGTACGTACGTGAAAGAGTAAATATGCAGTCACATCCCTATTGAGTTCATTAAATCATCCAATGATCAATAAGATTTTGTGGAGTAACGACTTTTAATTGCCATATAACCATACACTTCGTGATATTTACATATCACTCCGTTCCTGGTATAAACATGCGTGATTTTTTTGAAAGAGATAAATTCTCCACATATAAAATGGGTTCAAACTATGACAATTTGAAAGATTCCACCTTATTACTGTACGTACACCTTTCAAAAAGAATTATTACCGTTTTTATTTAAAATGAATTCATCAAAATCTGAAGATCAAACTGAGATTTCTATTGATGTTCCGCGCGAAGAAAAAAACAATGTCCCGCATGGAGGAAAAAAAATTGATAGATATGTTTTATCACCAAATATGAAATGTATTGCGAGTGAAAGTTACGAAGATAAATCATTTGTGGTTTGGTCCATTACGGATGAACTTATTGTCAATTACGACAGTTCATTAAACGTTAATGATCTTGAACATGCACTAAACACTGATAAATTTTGTAAAACGCCTGATTTTAATTTTGAAAATACATTTTATCGTCAGTTATTAGGGATCTCAAATTGCAAACAAGTAATAATAAAATTATTTGATTTTAATTTTGCAATTGATTTTGGTTAGTTAAAATTAAATAATCGTTAAAGTTTAATTATAATTAATCTTTAATTATAATTAATATTATTTTAACAGCAATTATTGACATCAGAACTAAATTAAGGCAAATATTGACTGCGCAAGGTTTAGAAGGAGAGACAAAGAGTGTTGCCTTTCTAGAAAATGAAGATTTAGTAGTTATCAAATTGAGGCCTGTTTATCGAGGCTATATCTTTTCAAAATCAAATATTAATGGAAAACAGAAATGGACATGCAAAAATAGTATTGAACTCGAAAAAAGGTTTGAAGAATGTTATATTTCTAAAAAAGGAAAATTGTTTATGGGCTTCAATATCACCACCATGCCTATAGTTATGCAATGGGACTTGATAACTCGGAAGTTTGATATGAAATATATCCTTGATTTGAATTTAAACATTTTTGCAATTAAAATGGAACTGAATAGTGATTATACTTTGTTAGCTATAGGTGGTGGTAAAATAGGCGGTGGCGGATATGGATATGTGGTCTGTGTTTACTTAACAAAATCTGGTACGATGATAGCAAATAGTAGGTATTTTTATTTAAGTTATTTATAAGTATTAAATATACAATATTGTGCAGATATATTTTTTTATCAAAGTAACGTGCATATTGATAAAATTAACTCCGATGAAAGAAATTTTCTGTCATCATCTGCTCAGTATTAAGGCTGTTCGATAAATTACATGAAAGTGCGACATTTTGAAATGTCCTAACGTTATCAACTTAAAAAATTTCGCTCGAACAATCAAAATTTAGCGATCATTCAAAATTTTTTTTTCTTCTAGCAAAGGCTTCACAATTACTACTTGACCAAATTCGGTAAAAAATTTTTTATTTTGATCCATATTTTTACAGAATTAAAGTAAAAATATTTATTGATTTTGTTTAGTGGTTATTGAGTAATTTTTGCTAGAAGTTTAAAAAAATTAGAATATCAGAAAAAATACAAACAGGCAAAATTTTCTTTTTCTAAACTTTATGCAAAGATTTCTCAACAACCATCTATTAAACTCAATGAACTTTTTTTATTTTAATTCTACGAGTTTATAGAATTAAAATAAAAACTTATAAATAGTTGTCATGAAACATTTAGCCGCAGCTACTTTTTTATAGATACCTAAATTTGAACGAATGACTCGATACCTATTGACTAAATTCTGACTAATTTTTTTATTTTGATTTTTTTTGAGATTGTAAAATCAAAATAAAAAAAATTGATAGAATTTGAACGAGTAAGTGTTGAGTAATCTTCACTTAACATTAAGGTATCTATAAAAAAGAAGCTGCAGCTAAATTTTTTCTGCTTTCAATGAATGTTTCGAAAAATACCAATACAAATTTGATAAATTTTTTTATTTTAATTATATAGGTCCTCTAAATTAAAATAAAAAATTTTCATCGATTTTGGATAGATAATTATCGAGAAATCTTTGCTTAAATTTAGAAAAAAATTTAGCCTAATTGTTCTTTTTCTGATATTCTAATTTTTTTTAAACATCTATCAATAACCAAAAACCAATTTCAATAATTATTTTTTTTATTTAATTCTACAAAAGTATGGATTAAAATAAGAGAAACCTTAGCCTAGACCCGGGTTTTATGTTAATTAACATAAACCTCATAGAGGTTTACATTAATTTTTTTTTTATTCTAGACCCAAATTTTACATATGCGCTGTGATTGGCGATCATATACTGTATAAATTTTTTTTCGTGTACCATGATAATCAATTTTTTGTTTTGTTGTTTCGCTTCGCTTTTGCCGCTTAATAATTTTTTTTTTTAGCTTGTCGCCTTTCAGATTTGGTTTTGTCGTTGGTGTCGTCATGGTGTTGTCGTCGTTGTCTTCATTGGTGTAGTAGTTTCTTGGGGTTCTGTAACTGAACAAATCGCCAACAAAGCGACTCCAGTAAGGTTTCTCTTTTTTTTTTTTTTATATATATATATATATAATAATAATATGTTTAGCTTTTCTATTTTTCGCGGGTCTTGAATTCTTCCGTCAGGTTCAGAAGCGGGGGTGTTTCTTACGTTGTTTTGTCGCCAGGTTCAGGAGGTTTTTTTTTTATAATTGTATTTGTTTTTTTCTTGTTATTTGCTTGGCTTG
>QKWP01002147.1:45663-56726 GCA_003550325.1 Gigaspora rosea
TTTTTTATTTTTTTCTTTATTTTTAAATTTTTTTTTATTAAATAAATACAAAATTTTATGTAATAAATAATGTAATTTTTGGATTTTTTTTTATTATTACCGGTAAAAAAAATTTTTTTTTGATGATTTAAATATCAGTCACGTGACCGAATTTGATTGGCCGATCATGGGGTCAGCATGGCGATGGGTCGCTGCCCAATTTATATTTGTCATATGATTAAATTTGATTGGTTAGATATGGGGTCTAGGATTAAATTAATTGTCTTAATGTAGACCTCTTTGGGGTTTAGGTTATTAGTGTAAACCCCGGGTCTAGGATAAGACTACTCTTAAAATAAAACAATTTTTACCGAATTTGGTCAAGTAGTTATTGAGAAACCTTCGCTGAAAGTTTGGAAATTTTTAGTTGAATATTTGACATTTTGAACAAATGAATACGTATCTAATTTATTTAATTAATAAATGTAGAAATTTTTGATGAAGACATGTATAATTTCTGTCTTATTGGATCAGGAGAAGAAGAACGCTTGTTTTTTTGTGGCCAGCATGATGAAACTAAAAGTCATAACTCCTATATACTGAATCCACGCACACACACTCTCGATAAGCTTCCAGATACTCACGTTTTGTATGATATTTATTATGTTACATTTAATGATAGATCAATTGGCCCTATTAATATTATTGATTATCGTATTATCTCTGATTATATAATAAAAAATGACAATAATTATTTGTTGATTCAAAAATTGTCTCAAAATGATATTTGGATAGAATATTTAAAAAATAAAGAGCAATATTATGGTAATTCATATACATATTTCAATGTAAAAGAAATTATACAATTTATACAGGAGATTTTGGAGAAGTATAATGATAAAGAGTACGAATCAGACAGAATTTTAACTCAGAATTACTCAAATGAACAAGAATTATACAGCAGGGAGTCATTTATTTGGATTATTGAATATAAAAAAACAGGCAAATATTGGAAAGCACAGTTAAAAGCCCAAATTGAGACTGATAAAAAAATAGATGCAGAATATTTTACTTTAGATTATGGAAGTATTCTCGAAATAAAAGTGCTCAAAAATGGTGACATATTGTTGGTTTGCCAGTTAAGCATACAGATCTATACTATAGAACATTCTGAAAAAGATGTTGAAATAAAATTAATTTATTGTTGGTCTGATGAACTCGAATATAATTTTGAAGTGCCCAAATTACCAAAAATTTCCATAATTAATCTTCTAACTTTATTTAAAAAGAAACACAATTTTGACTCTGAAATCTTACCGTCACCAACTTTTTATGCGCTTACTTATAAAAGTACATCATTTAGAGGTTGTATATATATAGAATTGAAAAATTTGACATTATTAAAATTATATGGCAAATATATATTTAAAATACTTATAAAGGAGGAATTAGCGGCTTCGGGGACACCAATTAATGAATTACTTAATAATTATTGTTATGATCATAGCCTGTCAATGCTTAAGAAAGGCAACATTTACACCTTTATATTAATGACCAGCCAAATTGCTTTTATATTAACAAAGTTGGAAAAATCTAATAAAAATAAAAGATTTACGGAAGAATTTTTCTCAAAGACTAATATGTTGATTGGCCATATTTTTTCTTTTATTTGTTATATAAATGAAGATTTTTTATTGATTAATCTTCAACATTACGGAAGCTATGTTGATTCATATGATTTATCTAACACTTCATTTTTCAATTACTTCATTTTTTGGATTTCAAAAAAATGTGATTTGTTAAAAGAATCTTATCCACAAGTTTATCAAATTTTAACATTTCCTTATTTACTTTATTCATCATATATTACCATCTATCCTCAAGAAACTGTACTTTTAATGATTCCATTATTAGGTTTTGCAACATATTCCAAAAATTATTCTTATAGCGAATTATTTTATTTGCAAGGAAATCCTTTTACCTCACTACTGGATGCTCCTGATTATTATAAATGGTGGAATATTAAAGCACTTATCATTTTCAAGTGGAACACCTATGGGAGGCTTTATTATTTTATAATGTGGGCAATATATTCAACTTTTATGTGTTGCTTTTTGATTGTTTCAACAATTCCAGAACATAAAATTTCTTGGAATGATCAAACAATTCTTTTGGTTGCAACTATTTTCCTTGGTCTGTTTCATTTTATTTTTGAAGTTCGTCAATTTATCCATAGGCCAATAGCATATATTGCCAGTCCTTGGAATTGGTTTGGTAAATATATTTAATTTTATAATTAATTGTAACATTTGTTTTAGTTTTATAATTTAATTTATTGTAATTTTAACAATAGATCTTGCTGCAAAATTAGTTCCAACAATAACTTCACTAATATGGCTACATGATAAAACTCCATCAACTTGGATTATAACTATTGCTGCCTTTTTACTTGAAATCAAATTTTTATTATTTTTCCATACTTTAGATTATTTTGGTACTTATTTTGCAATTATGATTGGAGTAGCACAAAAAGTCTTTTCATTCCTTGTTGTTTTAGGAATTATAGTTTTAGCTTTTGCCCATTCTTTACATCTTTTATTAAGGCCTACTAGTGAATATTCTTATGATCAGCCAAGTTTTACTGATGATTCTAATAATCCTTGGAATTTAGTTTCAACATATCAATTTATTTCATCTAATGGTACTGTTGAAAAATCAACACTTATTGAAACTCCAGATGATAGCACAAATTTGTTTACAATGTTTAGTACTTCAGTTTTGGCTGTATATTTTATGCTAACAGGTATGATACTGTGTAATAATTTATTAAGCAAAATTTAACAAAAAACTTAAAATTATATTTTTTTATTTTTAGGTGATCTGAGTTATGTTTCTTCATGGGTTTTAAAAAATAACTGGACATTAGCATTTTTATTAGTTATATTTTCATTTTTTACAACTGTTTATTTGTTGAATTTGTTTATTTCATTACTTGGAAATGCTATTGATGATAGAAATAATGAAGAATCTTTTTTACAACTAAGAGGAGAGGTAAAAAAAATACTTTATTTAATATTTATATATAAATAGTGTAAAATAACTAGTATAATTTAATATTAGATATTATCTGAAATTGAACTTTTTTGGATGTTACCTTATCAAAGAAGAAAACCTAATTGGTTTCCAGAATTTTTGTAAATAATTTTTATTTGTTTATATTTGAAATTATACTTTATATTAATTTATACTAAAAATTTTTAGAATGTATAGAGCTTCAGTTAAAGAGCTTAAAAAATATATAGAAAATGTTGAAGATAAAAAAAGTTTGGATCCTAAAATTTTGGAAATTACTAAAACAGAAGATTCTGAGGAAACATTAAAAAAACTAATAGATGAGACATTAACAAATAAACTAAATGAAGTATTAAAAGACCCACTAGATAAAATCAATAATCTGGAAACTACTAAACCAGAAGATCTTGAGAAGAAATTAAAACAACAAATCAATGAAGCATTAAAAGATCCTCTAGATAAAATTAATAAATTAATTGATATTATTGAAAAAAAAGAATAAAAATAATTATTTTTTTTTACTAGGTATTGTATATACAACAATTTTTAAATAGTAACGCATAAAAATAAAAGTTTGTATTATAGAATTGTTTTGTTTATTTTATAGATCTCTTTTTTTTTTAGTTATAAAATATATTATTTTTGTTTTTTTCAATTATTATTATTATTTTTTTTGATATTAACAGTTAAGGCTTTATCTTTATTAATAATCTATCCAGCTTGCACTATGGGGCGAGCAGCACTTTATACAAATTATTTTGAATAAAATTAAATAAATTACGAAACTCGGATCACAATACCAAGCAATCAAAAAAATTTACATAGTAACTTATGCGATAATCCGCAGTAAACTAAAATTACATAGCGAATATATGCTTTCATCATTCCATAAACAGATTAAGAAAGATAACCATTATTAAGTTGAACAGTGCCTTCCCTCTTGCATAACATGTGATCGTGCTGGTATAAAAAAATGTACCTCATTTTTATAATTAGTAAAGAAGAAAACAATGTAGGTATTAGTAGTAAATCATATTTTTTAAATAAATCGCTGGGAGACTTGAGAATAAGGAACTAGTGATCATCACATCACATGAAACCTTGCAATTACGACAATTGTTTACTAGCACTAAACAAATCGGCCTATACTATCACCTAACCCACCCTAACGCCAACAACCCATAACTTAGGCCACACGCCTAATCATGTGATGTGATGATCATGAAGATGCCACTTAGTTCCTTGTTAATACCGAATATCGAAGTTTAGCTAAATCTAAGGTAACTTTATTTTAAACTTATTAAAATACCAAATAGTGTCTTAAGTTTTCACTTAGCAACATTTCAATCATTAAAAACATGGATCCTGACGTTAAAATGTATGTTACTTTAAACCAATTTAGGTAAGCACAGTTTAATCTATCAATTCAATTGACTTTAAGACTAATATTTTTATGAACTTAAAAATAATTGCAAAACTATGCTATTAGACTTTTTTTTTTTTAGACAATTAAAAAATTATTACAAATTTAAAATAATCAAAAAACATTTAATGAAAAGTAAGAATATTTCGATTATATTAATCATGCCTATTTCTCGTAATTCTAAAACAACAGTCTATTAGTAATTGATTTATAGTGATACATGAAAACCAAATTATGAAACTTGTGCAAAATTACAAGAAATTTAAGAATTTAATTTTTGTAGCACGACTCTTATTACAAATAAATTCTACCAAAATTATGTATACCAAACTATGTCCGCAAAATTTCAAAAATCAGTATGAAACTAGAACTAAAATCCAAGAACTATTTGAAAAAAAATATAAAAAGTAAACGCTATATTTATCGATATTAAAATAATGTTCGGTGGACGAAGTCACCTGAAGAAAAATTCGATTGATATTCAGTTAAGAATTACTCAGGATTTTGTGATGTATTCATCTATTTATAATAGCTAATTGGTTTCGTTACAAGTCCTAAAATTTATGAGAATTATTTATAAATAACTGACTTTAAATGTTGTATAATGGATGCGAAACAACTATTGTGATATTTTTATTGAAATTAATGTCACCTGTGCCCGGAAGAGTATAAGAAACTTAAATAGTTTATTTTTTGCATAGTATTCGATTACAGTATTATTTGATAGAGTTCTTTGTTGGTGTTGCATTATCAAAGTTATTTAAAAATAACTCAATTACTCACAAACGAACTTGAGCCATTCTATTTGTATAATCGTAATAGTTGTAATTTTGAACTTTGAAATTTATTAATAAATTAATTAATTTATTAGTGGTATGTAAAGAAAAATCACCTCGAATCATTAATTAACACAAATAAGAATTAAGATTCATTTTAATTACCAAGGATTTAGCGCTAGCCTCATATGTGGTATTGTACATATATAAGTCATTTATGTTATTCTGACTTAAGATGTGGTAACAGAGAATCATTATACAGATATATTTATTTTAAGTCATAGTTTCATTTTATTGAAATCAAGATTTCAAGTAATTTTTTTCAAAATGTATACAAAAAAAAAAAAATTAATTAATTACCAGTACATTTGCAGTGCAAGTCACATTTACTACATAAGAACAATTGATATCGCTTCGACATATGCGATCCCAATGACTGAAAGTCAACTCAATCTTGAAGATAAAATAATGCTGGAAAAAAATTCGTCACGATAACAAATNAAACGAACTTGAGCCATTCTATTTGTATAATCGTATAAATTTGATTCTCATTCTTTGACTTCTTAAAATTACTTATTTCATTAATTGTCATGTTTTAAATAATTATTTTTTTCAAAAAATTTTTCTCTTTATAATTTAATTAATACATTAAATTTTAACTTTAATATTTCATGCAAAAAATCAATAAAATTATTCCATCGATTAAAAAAAAAAACACACCTCATTTCATTTCATTGGTTTTAGAAACAAACTTATTCAAAAATCTGCATAACACTAAATTAATATTTTAATTTGCAAGAAAGTTCCAACGCATATTGAAAATTTTTTAAAAGCTAATGGAATAATGCATGCGTTCTTTCATGAGCATTTCATTAATATATTCAGATAATATAATGAAAATTATAACATATTAATATTTTTTAAAATACTCCAGGAAAGATATCAATTATACAAGGATAAAGTATTACTGTTCCCGGCTGAAATTTTATTGCTCAAGTACTTTGAAAAATTGTCAATACTCTCTAAAGAGCGTATTATAATCTTACAGTATAATAATTAATTTTTTCTGATTTCTCAATGAATATCAATTAAAATTTAAAATTGACTTATTACAGTATTTTGCTAAAGAATTCACACAAGCATTTACAATTTAAGCTAAAATTATTGAATAGCTACGTCTGAAAGATTTTTTCATGTCTATTTGACGGGCTATAGCCATGCAAACATAACTAACTATGCTAACCGATTATTATAGTTGAACCTTTTAGATATAATTAATCAATTCTATCTATCAAAAAAAAAAATCTAATAATACAAAGTTTTTCCGTGATGAATGTCTTGCTGAGATTCTAGTTTTAAATATTTTATTCTTGTATGATTCAGCCAAATAATATGGAAAGCAGATGATTTGTTAACAAATTTGATTAATATAATTTCGCTATAAAACAGGTATAAGATTAACTTACATTTTAAACTGATTTGTATTTTTATGATTATTTTTATTCAAATATCAAATTGTTTTGCTAGCGCTAGTATTACGATTAACAAAATTAGAGTAACAAAATTATGTATATATTAATATCAGGCGATAAAACGATACAATGGTATTAAGCAATCATGGTGCAACTTATCGTGAAATGAATAGACGCAAAGAATTGCTCTAGAATTTTAATACTCGTTAGAAATTAAACCAAATAGTGCAGTTGCTGATGCAATTTAACATATGATAATCAAATATAAAGAATCACTTATAGATTTAGGTAAACTGTTAGAAATTGAACCAAATAGTGTATTTGTTAGTGAATTTAACATATGATAAGCAAATAGAAAAATCACTTATATAGTTAGGTAAACTGTTAGAAATAAGCCAAATGATACATTGCAATAAAAACTCATCTTGCAACTTATGATATCTGATATGATGTGCATTTATAAAAATCACTTATGGACTCATTTGTATTGCAGTGCAATTTATGATATGCAATATAAAGAATACAAACATAAACATAAAACATAAAGATAAAGAACCATTTGAAAATTAAATGAATCATTGGAGATCAAACAAAATAATGCATTTGATTAAGTAATCATGGAACTACTTTACTATAAGATGGACAGATATAAAAATCACTTGTAGATTTCAATAAATTTTTAGAGATTGAAACAAATAATACATTGCATTAAGAAACTGTGATTCGATTTACATGAGTAAATATGATATGAAGAGTTGTTTGAGATACTTTAAATAAATCTTTAAAGATTAAACCAAATAGTGCATTTTCCCAGAGACTTTAATATATTTTTAAAATATATTTATTATTAAAATTTTCTGATTTAAATAAAATTTAAAATCGAATTATTTTTCCAGCGGTATTTCTGGAATATATTTTGTTACGGAGTACTTTTTCGTGGTTTTTCAGAAATATTTTATTATTAGAATTTTTTAATTTAATTATAAATTAAATTGGAATACTTCATGTGGTTTTTCGGAATATATTTATTTTTAGAGTTTTCTAAATTAATTTTAAATTTTATTCCGAATATTTCTGAGTATTTTTTAGTGACCAAAAATTTTACCATACTGTATTTTGAAGATTTCAAATTGGGAATATTATTAAAATATTTAATTAAAATTGGGATATAACGAATAAAAATTTTTTATATGGTACGTTATTTACAATTAATAAACCAATTATTCTTAAATGCATCTAATGAAGATGCATATAAGTTTAAAAGTTAAAGTTCATAAAAATTTCTTTATACATAAAAAAATTTAATTTATATATTTTATTTAATGAAATATTTTTAAGGAAACTATTTAATGAACTTCATAAACCGTTCTATATATGTCATGTGGTTCTAGCACGGCCTAGTGCTCGATATGAGGAATATTTTGTGAAGATGGATACTTTATATACGCTAGAAGAAATATGAAATCGAATTGATAAAGTGGAGGGTTATGATAAAGGTATAAAATGTGAAGCGAACGTCTCACATGGTGCACGCGCTAGTGACAGGATAGTTTTAAGGTAAAATATCGGTGACCTAATCGAGATCAGATGCGTGGATGTGGAGTGAACGACTCTCATAGAGGGACTTTAGTTAATAAATTTCTATTTTTAAATTTACTTTATTTACGGTATACAGTTTAAAGTACTTTTTCAAAAATTAACCTAAAGGCAATAAAGAAAAAATATATATTGAAAAATTATTAAAGTTATAGGACTCCACTACCAAAAACAATCAAAACTCCTTTTATAATTAGTAAATAATTAGAGATGGGCGTGCGCGTGATGTGCTGGATTTTCGAAGCTCGCATAATTTCAGCCAGAATTTTTATCCCGTAACGTTAATAATATTATTTTCGTGAAGTTATTTCCATGCTAGCTTCTCTGAATAAGAAAGGGAGTCGATTATTTTTTATAGAGAAGTCCTATAACTCTAATAAAACTTCATATACTTTTTTTTCTTTATTGCTTTTAATTTTATTTTTTTTTAAAAGTCTTTAAATTAGTGATACAAATTGCCAAAAATTTGTAATCGATTATTGTAAACTTTTCGATTATTCGATTTTTATTCGACTTTTGGTCGATTTTTATTCGATTTAATATAAAATTAGTTGAATTTTGTCAACTAATCGATTTTGATCGATTTTCGATTTGAACCATTACTTTAAACTACAAATAATGTAAAATTTTTTTTTATCATTTCCCGGCGTGACGCCTTGGAACGCCAACTTGTACTTTATTAAACGGTATTTACTTTATTATGTATAATGTAAATTTAAATGAAATTATTAGCCAATCATACAAAAGTCCACCTATGACGATCGGTTCTAGTAATACATTAAAAACTAGAAAAAAGGCATTGTCACGTGATTTGTCCAATTAGCGAAAATCAAAACAATCGAATAGGGTATGATTTGAATTAATAAATCTTATCGATAGAGTTAGGATTAGGTTGAGAATATGATAATTATATAACAAATTTAGCAAGGAATTTTTTTTGTTAGTACGCAGAAGGTGATTTCATAAGAGTAATCAACGATTTTTCAAAAAAAAAAAGAACGCAATTTTTACGTTACACGATCTTGCTGGCTAGGTTTTGTGGCAGTAACTTTTTTTTACTAGAACTACGTAATCAAAACGTTGTGACGTATCATGGCACAGCGGACCAAAATTATTCACGGTCACCCCATCAAGTAAAATATTCCCGGATCAACTTTACCGTAAAGAAGGTTGGTTTTCTTTTTACATTTAAAAATACTAAAAAATTTTTAAAAATTAATATTTGGTCAAATTATAATTTTGAAGAACATCGGTCTAAACTAATTTAATGTAGACCAACTATCAAATTATGTCAGTGTATTTGGTGGTCGCCTTGGATGATTCGTCGGAGTGATTAATATATGATTAATCAAAAATAAGGATGTCTAATGTAGTATAAATAAGAACTTGTTATTGGTCATGTTGTTGATGATAACTGATTATTCACTAGGACACTGTGCTTAGGACGTGACCAAAGGGCACGTCATAACGCGGTGTCCGCTGTGAAGAAATCAGCGATTATCGTTAACAACATGACCCAACAACTACATTATTGTACATTTCTGACGTAAGCACCTAGCCATTTTCTGCATCTTATTGGGTCATTTCTAAACGTGATACACAACTTTTGTTCACCTCCGATAGGAGGTGAACAAAGTTTGTGTATCGTGTATTAGAATTGACCCAATAACATGCATGAAAATGGCTAGGTGCTCACATAAGAAGTGTACAATAAAGTATGTTTTAAGTTCTCTAGAGAAACAATGTAAGTGTTGTAATGTAATATAAAAGGTCAAAGTAAAAGAATAAAGAGAAGAGAAGTTAGTCTCTTCGCTCTAAAAAGATCTTAAAGTAAATTAACTAAACCTGCACGTTGTGACGGTGGTGATAATCGGTTATGCAGCTGAAATCCACCAACAACACCACTATATAATCAAATCAATGTCCTTTACTCTTGCAAGACTCTTGATCCTCGAATTGGCAGGCAGAAAGAAGTGTGGTTGATTTGGTCCGGTCTTGAGGTTCTTTGGGTCTTGCTGCGCGTGGTTGAGCGAAGATAAGTATCAATGGTATTTCTCATATATGGTTCTTCTTAGGGTGGTTCTAGGTCCACTCTATTTATCTAATTCTTCTCCTTTATTCTAGGCGCAAAAAAGTTAAAAGGTTCGAATACAATCGTTAACGACTGTCACGTGATCAAGGATGATTAATCAAACAATGGCAGTTATTGATTGTTTAATAAATCAGGTAATCAAAGGGTTTAATCGATTGATGTTTGTTATATAAGAGGTGATTGATTCGTTCTTTATTTCTCTAACTGGGTTATAAACTAAACTGGGTTCAAAATGAAGTCATAACTAACGACTCGACTTTTAATAGAATAATGAATATTCTACGGGACAAGGTAAATTCAATAAACGACGCAAAGTTGATTTTTCGTTTTGCATTACATGGATTTCAAAATTCGGGACGGACGGGTGGATTTTTTTTTTTTAGTTTAAATAATGTTCACATTTAAGGTTATACAAGGCTAATTTTTCATTTTGCACAACAAGGAATCAAGAAAATGGGCCGGCAGTCATATTTTTCCAGTCAGTCTTATCGGACGATTACGGGAAATTAAGGTCTCCATCGGGTGACATCGGATGAAAATAATTATTGGAATAAATTTTTTGCCACACTTAGAATCCATTCAATTATTAACGTTGTGAGAAAAAATAGATGTCAAAAATCGATCAATTGGCACAATTGGGATCTAAAAAAAAA
>QKWP01002147.1:62684-77276 GCA_003550325.1 Gigaspora rosea
ATTCTTAATGATATGATCGTTAAGAATCTTAAAGATATGATCATTAAGATTCTTAACGATATGATCTTTAAGAACAATCGTTAAGAATCTTAATGATATGAACATTAGAATCTTAACGATATGATCATTAAGAACGATCGTTAAGAATCTTAATGATATGATCATTAAGAATCTTATAGCACTTTACAAAAAAGTGTGACCCTGTGATTTCACGGTGATGATGGTGGAAAAATTTCTGAGATTTTAATTATTATTGATCATAATTTTCAATCAATGACGTCTATATTTTATCTAAAATCTTTAAAATTCTTAAAGAATCGAAAATCTACAAGAATTGGCTGATTTCTCGTGATTTTACATGACATTATGATCTGCAAAGGTCACACATTTTTGCAAAGCGCAATAATGATATAATCGTTAAGAATGATCATTAAGAATCTTAACGATTGTGCACATCAGCACACGAAAATTATGATCGTTAAGAATCTTAACGATTGTGTACTTCAGTGTACAAAATTGTGATCGTTAAGGAATCTTAATGATTGTGATGACCGTGATATCAGTGCACTGAAATTATGATCGTTAAGAATCTTAACGATTGTGCACGTCAGTGCACGAAAATTATAATCGTTAAGAATCTTAACAATTGTGCACGTCAATGCACAAAAATTATGATTGTTAAGAATCTTAATGATTGTGCACGTTAATGCACGGAAGTCATGTGATCATAAAGATTAATACATTAATACACGTCAATACATGGATATAATACTATGCACGATAGTGCACGAATTTCAATTTTTCGTGTGATAATGTGTATTAAATTTTTTGGATGATCAGTTTCCGCGCAGTTTCCGTGCAGTGATTTTGAAACCCGTGCTTACCCGCATACAATTTCGTATTTATGCATGCATTTCCGTGTATCGAGTTTTCATAGGGGCTAGTGGGAAAATATCCTAAGTAACCAAATAAAAGAAAAACACTTGGCGCGGCGCTCTTTACAACGTATATGTTAACACATACGACTAACGTCTGTGGAAGCGTAGGGTGTTGTACCGATTGGAATTATAGCAGTAACCCGCTACTATTTAACCTCGTGACATTATACTTTAAAGCCGACTCTATATAACGAATCTTCCAGATATAAAGAGCTCAAAATTTTTATTTATATAATAGTTTATTATATAGAAAGCTGCGAATAATTAATAAACGAACTTTTTTCCTTTCCGAACTTCAGTCTGTTATGAAAGGGTTGACTGTAATTTTTCTTATGATAATAAAATTAAATATAACATAATGGATCTTTTTTTTTTATGAAAATAAAAATAGAGTAAACCGTTATAACGTCAATTTTAAATAAGTGAATATGAAATCAGATAAGTCAGCAAAAATGGAAACTTGCATGTCATCTGAATTAAAAATTCTATATCTACCACTGTTTTAGTTCCATTATTCATATATTTTCATGAAACTTTTGTCACTATTGTGCAATAGCTCTGCAATCATAGTAATGAAGTATATAATTCACCAACAAGGTCGTGATAAATAGTGTTCCGCAAAAGATCCGGGTCCGGTCCGGTCCGTTGAACGGACCGAGTTCGGACCCTTAATTTATCGGAATCGATACGGGTTCGGACCCATACAAAGATCCGCCCGGGTAATACCCGGTCTGGTCTTATTAGAATAATACTGATTGCTGATTGGCTGATTTTCACTATTTTCACTTTAGGACAACCAACATGAACGATATAAAAATTTCGACAAATTAATTATATAACCTAACCTTTTAATATTACAGTATTACGTAACACCTATCACTATTCGTGTAATATGTTATATGAAAGTTTATTTTATATCCGGAATTTATGAAAACAGCTGTAATCGTTTTTTTTTTTTTTTTTTAGCCAATCAGATATGACACTCATGTCACATGACTAGGGTATGGCCAACAGCTGAAAGGCATGCCCGTGCCTCTGTGCCTCGAACCATATCCCTGCAGATTAAATTATTTTTAACCTTTAAGCGAAGATATTTTAGCAACCATGAAACTAAATTCGACAAACTTTTTTTACTTGAATTTTATGATTTTGTTGAATTCAAACAAAAAAAAATTCATCGAATTTGGTCTTGTAATTGATGAGATATCTTCGCTCAAAGTTTAGAAAAATCCAATCCATTTATCAAAACAAGGCTGAGCCAAAAATTTTTCTAAACTTTGAGCGAAGATATCTTAGCAACCATAAGACAAAATTTGATGGACTTTTTTATTTTAATTCTATGATTTTATAGAATTGAAATAAACAAAACATCGAATTTTGTCTAGTGGTTCCTGAGATATCTTCGCTCAAATTTTTTTTTGAATACTATGACTTTATAGATTCAAACAAAGAAAAAAAATCATCAAATGGGATCGCCCGCAACAAAATGGTGCAATTGGGACAATTATGTGATTTCGAGAAAATCACGTTTAAAGATTATCATATGATTAATTTTACTTATAATTATTTTGAAAAAAAATTTTAAATTGCTCATTTTTTTTATTACACGTAATATATTTGATAAATAAAAAAAAAATTAGATAAAAAATTATAATCAAGTTATTAGATAAAAAAATTATAATCAAGTTATTAGATAAAAAAATTATAATCAAGTTATTAGATAAAAAAATTATAATCAAGTTATTAGATAAAAAAATTATAATCAAGTTATTAGATAAAAAATTATAATCAAGTTATTATTAAAAATTTTCAAAATCTGATTAATTGGCTCATTTCCCGTTTTGCTGCGGGGTCCCAAGTTTGGCGCAGCTTTTTTTTGATAAATGGGTTGAATATTTTCTAAACTTTGAGCGAAACTATCTCAGAAACCACAAGGCCAAATTTGATGAATTTTTTTTTATTTGAATTCTATAAAGCCATAGAATTCAAATAAAAAAAGTTTGTCGAATTTGGTCTTATATTGCTCAGATATCTTCGCTCAAAGTTTAGAAAAAATTTAATTTGCAGGGGTATAAAAATTGATTCTCATTTAAAATTTCCTGATAAAGGAAAAAATGAACAAATCAAAAGTTATTTAAAATATTTAGTTAGGTCAAAAAAAAAAAAGCAAAAAAAAAATTTATCACGTATGAAACGAGTTTTTTTTTTACAAATTAATATACTGACACGTACGAGGAATTTGATATGAGTACAATATGGTAAGCTACAAAAGTAATAATAATTTTTGTAATTACGTGTCAGTATACTTAATTTGTAAAAAAACTCGTTTCATACGTGATGAATGTTTTTTTTTTTGAGTATAACAATATTTTATATTCCTGCTGATTTGTTTATTTTTACCTTTCATCAGTTAAATTGATAAATAATGATTGTTAGCAACTAATCGATTATTACTCTATAAAAAATGTTTGTCCTAAAATTGTCTGGAATTTCGGAATGGAGTCGATTTTCCGAAAGGAGTTACTATTAGAGTTGGGCAACGAAACCCGAAATTATATCTGATATATAAAATCCCGAAACCTTTTCCGAAACCCCGAAACCTTTTCTGAACTCTATACCATACTGAAAGGGTTAGAATTTTATTTTAGATTTAAAGACATAAAGTACATGATAATTAGATCGCATTTCAGAAATGTTTTGGTTACTTTATAGTAAATGTGCATTAGTTATTAACATTCTAATTTGAATGTTTCGGAAAGGTTTCGGGTTTCGGGTCACAACTCTAGTTACTATGTTTGTCCGGGATGCAAAAATAGAAATTTTGATTAAAAATTATCGTATAAAAAACGCATAAAAAGCGAATAAATAAATTTACGTCCAATAACATCCTTTAAAATGTTCGTAACAGAATCGATTTTCCGTACAAACAATCGGATCATTTCAGAATTTTCTGAATAATTCAAAAGATTTTATTTATAGAGTTATCATTTAATCTAGTGCATAATCTGATAAATTCGGATGAAACCGATAATTCAGATTAAATTTGGATATTCAGATCCGTAATTATCCTGATTTTAAATTAATCCTAGATATAGTCAAGATAACTACCAATATCTCACGTATCTTGTCAGACGTGCATATGTATGTACGTACGTACGTTAAATCGGCTAGATAATCAATACCATGCAGCAAACTATAATTTAACAAATTACAGATTTTCATATTACATGCTCTGAAATAGAAGCGTTGTTACACCTTCAAAGATGTTGTAATCGATCTATCAAGTTATTAAACTCTAACTAAATAAGGAATTTTATGTTACTGTACATTGTGAACACATACATATATATTGCTATCGCTATTTATTGTACGTTAAGTACGTACTGAACATACGTACGTACCTATATTTTGAGTCGTGATTTGTATGATTAGTCAATTATTTTTACGGATTGAATGGATTGAATCCGAATTTACTAAATCCAAAATTATAAATCAAATTTAACCGGATTCATGAATACCAATTCAAATTTAATCCGGATAGTCATTGAAAAATAGAACCGAAGCTTCTAAATAACATGAACAAAGCAGGTGATCGATCATTTTATGGGATGTACCGCGTACATGATATTTATGTAGCACAAAAGACGCATAGTTGATTTTATGTATCACAGGAGAAACAGTAGTGTGGACAAAGAGTTTATGCTGCACAGGAGAATGGTAAATATGAACAACGATAAAATTTAGAGAACACATATATTTGGTAGAACGTTTCGCTTATAATTTATTATCAATTCATCAGATCGCAAAAACCCGAAAGAAAAAAAAATAAAATAAAAAAATTAACGAAATCCGACATAGTAGATCTATAAGAGCCTTTTAATTTCTAATACATTAATCATGTTCTTTTGAAGTTACCTACAAAAATTTCTCCTGAGCACCGGTCTGGTCCGGTCCGGTCAGCTCAGCACGGTTATAGGACTGCAAGAATAAGAACAAAATTATACACAATGTCTTCAATTTTGTGATAGGGTAAGATTAAGATCACCTCTTTTTAGCTAAAAATGGATAATAATGGTAACAATTCTTATCAGCAAAATCAAAAAAATGTTTCACCAATTCAAGAGCGTCATATAAGTGCGCCAATAAAGTGTACCAATGCGCTAAATAATTAATAAATAATTTTGGTCCGGGCGCAATCGCAGATCCATGTGAAATGTCAATGGAACATCCTCAATTTCAAATGAGCTCGGAATTTCTAATAAACAAATCATGAAAATTCACGGAAACCGAATATATCAAATATTTAACGTTAAGTAAAATAAAAATAAAAAGTAGTGAAGTCACGATGAACCGTGACATTGGATAACACCATTATTTGGCAAATTGTGAATACGGTAATTTGACAAATAATTTGTTAAACGTGCGTGCCGCGGAGCAGCACATGTATTGTAGAGATTCCACAAATTTATTCTTTCACATTGCTATGTCCAATAATCGAGGAGTAACTATAATTAATTATGTAAAAATCATTTATGGTATTTATAAAAGATGAGTTAGCGTTAGTAAGCCATTCCACAATTAACCCCGTGCATTGTACATGTAAATTGGTACGAATAAACAAATGAATATTCGTAATTTATTAAAAAAAAAAATCGAAGCTTCAGCCTCTGTATCAATGTGCCCCTAAAACATATTGTATCTTATGATTCTCGGTAATTTAAAAAAATATTTTTAGCAATTAAACGGAAAAACATTAAATAGTTTATAGAGCAATGATAGAAAAATTAACTTCTGTATCCCAAAACTTTCTAATTAGTTATTGGAAGCGGAGCAGCCAATAACGAGTATTATTTGTAAAATATTTAATTATCTGGCAGTGAACTTTAAAATGTACACCGGCGGGGCCCAGAAATGACACATATTAAATTAGCTATCAGATAAACAAGTTATTGGCTGCGTAGCATACAATAACGGTATTATTCGGTGGTTTACAACGATAGTGCTTTTTAAATGTCTCGAGTTTTTTGTCTGTGATTATATAAGTTGCCAAGTAAATCGAATTATTTGCAACACTATTATTATAAGCTGCAGGAAAATTTTTTTTTTTAGTAACATTTTTTTATTGCGATTGAACGGTTTGACCGTTACACATAATTTGAAATCTTGATTGGTAGCGATACATTGCACAGATGATGAATTAGATATTACTTTATGCAGTAACAAAATTAAAATTATTTAATGATAGTAATATTAATTAAACAAAAAAACATATATATATATCGCCTTGATCTGGAAAAAAAAAAGACAAGCGCTCACATTTTAATAATCAATAACTCAAAAATAAAAACCAAATAATACAAAATGAATTTCACTAAGAATACAATCCTTTTCCTTGTCTTATGCATCCTTATCGTCTCTAGTGTTCTTGCTCAAACGTAAGTTAATTTTCAAAGTCATTTAACATCGAAAATTCAATATTTTTTCATTATTTTTAAAATATGTTTGCACTATCTTGTTAACTCTAAAAGCCCCAGTGCACCTGCTGGACCTGAAGGAGCTGCACCATCGGAATCTGCTGCCCCAGGTGGAAATCCAAAAGCCCCAGCCGGCGCTGCTGCACCAACAGAATCTGCTACCCCAAGTGGAAATCCAAAAGCCCCAGCCGGCGCTGCTGCCCCATCAGGAACTGCTGCTGCTGCTGGACCTGCCGGAAGTGCCGCCCCTAGTGGAGCCGCCGGAAAAGCTCCTTCACCTTCTGGAGCCCCAGCTGGTGGTGCAGGTGGTGCCGGTGGTGCCGGTAAATCAGCAAGTCCTTCTGGGTAAGTATTTTTAATAAAACTTTTGATAATTATTTTAATTAATTTATTTATTAATTATTATATAACAATTGTCTTTTTAAAGAACTTCACAATCCGCATCACCATCAAGCAGTCCTGCCAAATCTGGTGCTTCAAGCATTCATGTTGAATTGTTCGCTGGATCCGTTATTGCCTTATTCTGTGGTGCATACTTATATTAATTAGATTGGATATAATTATTTTATAACCATACCCTTTTAATCATAATGTTTGTGTAACAAATAATAATATTGTGTGGAATAGTAATATTGGAAACTTAATGTTTGTGTAATAAATAATAATAGTATTATGCATTGTAGAATGGTAATATTGGGAATTTGTAAAGTTTGTGCAACAAATAATAATATTATGTGGTGGGAAATCAATAGTAAACTTTTTTTTTTTTGTAACAACAAAATCGTACTACTTTTCTTTTGTGCGTCATAGAACCTTTATCGCTATAATTTGAACCACTTAAATTATTTAATAAATACATATTGTCTATCATCCAAAAGTTATATGCGTTGTTTCTTATTTACCTGGTAACCATTTTTCAAAGTACATTTCTAATTTTGACATATTTCTGACAGTTCATTTAACCGATAAATGCTTTTTTCCTGATTAAACTTACCCGATTCCTCAACATGTCTATAGTTTTCTAATATTTGGAGAAATTATAGTTGCATATAAATGACTTGTCGGAAAAAATTTTTTATTCAATTAAATGATATTTCGGGAAAACGAGATATCAAAATTATGCTTTGTGAATTATATCATAGAACGAATAAATTCGATAAATAGATTTTAATACCAGATGCAACCTAACATGTAAGATAATTTTCTGCAACGAAAATAATTACACCACAGATGCATCAATTTTTAATAATGCGTGTAACATTTATAAATTGAATGTTTTGGAGTGTAACATTATAAATATTGATGCATTGAGGTGTAACATTTATAAATATTGAATGAATTCGTGTTCTAAATATTAATAATTATTATGCTACAAATATTATTAATACGTACATATTACTTTTGGACAGATTATATGAAAAAATGCCTAATTTATCTTAAATTTATTCATTGGTGTAGATTAATCGAAATCACATGCTTATCACCTAAATCGCTTTCAAGTAACCAACGTTTAGAGAAATCTAAATGGCTTATACCAAAAAAATTATATAGGTATTATGGATTTTAAGAAAAATCTAAATAAACTTGCTTTTTAATTAAGATAAATCCATTCTTCTGTGAAATTTATGAGGATGATTGAATGCATAAATGCAGCTAAAATCAAGTTAAAAATACCCATTTATTATTTTGCAATATCGGATATCTTCTTTAATTTCTAAATTGCTGTAAAAATAAATAAGTATTCTTGGATTTACATCACCCATCAGAGTAAGTTTTTAGATGTATACGTGATGCTTTCACAAGAATGGTGGTGATAATTCATCGCGATTGTGTAAATTTTTTAGCGAGTAGTTAACTAGTATTAATTTAATATTTATGGATGTCTCTATAGCATTGTAAAATAGAAATAATATCTAAAACATGTCATTATATATAAACGATAATGTAACGATGAATAATTTTATTTCATTAATAAAATGATATGTGGCATGTATCCACTCATTAACATATAAATTTGGATTAAAAGTGTAGCATGCCTAAGCAATAAATTGGAAGGTTCTAATAGGGAGAATTCACTCCACTGAAGATCATTTCTTTTACATGCACTAGTCAAAGCCAAAAATCAATATATCGTCGTCGTATTATTTTCAGTTTAGTTAATTGATTGCTGAAGGTACTGAAAATATTTTCAGCATTCTGCTAGCATCCGACAAGCAGAATGCTAGCAGAATGTCGACATAAACCAGTATACATTTAAACTGAAAATAATATTGCTGTATGTTGATTTTTGGTACTTTGACTGGTGACATTTATTCATTAATAGTTAGTTGAAATAAACTCATCGCCTAAGGCGAGACCAATTCAATTCGGTGGTTTACGTTACACCCTTTTGTGCTCCTCCCTCTCTCTATCTGTAAAAAAAAATTTTCGAGATGTTAAGGTTCCGAAACTTTCGAAGAGAAAATGAACGAACATAAAAGACGAGCAAGACCAGGCCGATAATTTCTGATGAAAAAAAATTTTATCAAAATTTACTATGTACACGTTTAATTTTCCCTCCCTCCCCTTTTTGAAAAAGGATGTAACGTAAACCACAGAATTAAATTGGTCTCGCCTAACTGACTGTTGAAGAATAAAGATATGTTAACGTAATGATACATATTTGAATCTAATTTATTACAAAATATAAACCATTTGTGAAGACAAAACTCATGTTTCGTCACTGACAAAATGACGAAACTATATCAGGTCAGTGAGTTTCGTCAGGCGTCATTAGAAAATTGTTGAAACTATTCTTAATTAGCTACAATTATTAGAAATAGTTTTTTTTTATTATTACAGTCTAACCTCTCTACAGTCACTTCCTTGGTTCCAAGAAATTCTGTGCTTATAAGAAATTGTGCCTGTATAGAGGTCAAATTTCTTATGTTTTATATAAGTTCTAAAAATTAGTGTAAAGAGGGTGTGACTCTATGAAGAGTGACTGCAGGACTGTATGGAGGCAGACTATATAAAAATTTTATGATCAGACCTTCTAATTGAGAAATAGCATCAGAATTTTCATTTGAGTTCTGCCAAGGGAAGAATAGTCATCGGGATTTTAAGTTTATTGCTTACCGAACTCAATATATTAGGATTTTGTCCTGCACGAAATATAATTGAAACCTGATAGAGGGTTTCCCTTGACAGCACTCATATATAAAATATAAATTATATATAATGCGAGCCCAATTCTATTTGGTGATTTACGTTATCCCCACCTCTCTTTATTAATAAAAATTTTTTTTGAGATATAATTTTGGCTGAGAGCTTAATGCCGGGTTAAATTAAGATTAGAAATTGTAACATATAGGCGGATTTGACGCATTTGTAGATCATAAAATCATAATATTCACCTATAGTAATTATTATAGTATATGATCCTTAAATCAATATATAAAATATATAATCTTTAAAAGCTTATAAATAAAAAAAAACTAAAATAATTATAAATAAAATTTTTTCATAAAATAATAAAATTAAATCTAAATAATAAAATTAAATCTAAAGAACAAAGTTATAAAGTTTATTTTTAGGATTTTGATAAATTTAGCAGGTTGTGATATCACAGGTTAATATTTAAAAAATTTAAAATGATTATTAGTTTGGGTTAGGGTCTGAACTAGTAATTAGAGGGTGCATATATATATGCAAAATTAAGCGCTAAAAACTTTTAATTAGAAGCCCAAGAAATTTCAAGTTATTTAATATTTTTGATTTTTTTGTAATTTTTACAATTTTTCATTCATTTATTACACAAGATCCTGTGATCTAATTGGCCAATTATATTAATCTTTGATATTTAATAACCTCCTATTTTTAAAATTATTTAGTATTTAATTTTAATAACCTCCATTTTTAAAATTATTTAGTATTTAATAGAGTTATTTTTTTTTAAGTTAACTTACTTTATTAGTTAAATTTAAAATTTGATCACTTTAATTTTGAGCAAAATTACTAATAATATTATTAATTCTGCCCAAAATTATTACCGTATTTATGCGAAATAATGTGCACCTGCATGATAATTTGAGGGAAGTGCATTATTTCGAGTATGCGCATGGGTGTTATTTTGGGGTAAACATCTAATTTCTAAAAATTGTGCATTATATATGTGTGATGCATAAAAAACCTGTATTTCTTAATTTTATATATAGCCTTTCTGATCTAAGTCTGATTTTTTGACAAAAAAATTCTTATTTCTGTTTGTTATTTGAATTCGTTATTTTAGCAGATTATTAATCTAACATTTGGAGCGTGCATTATATTGGAATACACATGGGTATTATTTTGAAACCAATGTGCTATTTTAAGAAAATACAATCTTTAAAATAACACCCATGTGCATTATTTCGCATAAATATGGTAAATAAAAATATATTATATTTAAATTTAATATTATAAAAATATTTTTTTTCTTTTTCTCTCTTTTTCTCTTTTTCTTTCTCTTTTTTTTCTTTCTCTTTCTCTTTTTTTTTTTTTTTATTTCTCTCTCTTTCTTTTTCTCACACTCTCTTTTTTTTCTTCTCTCTTTCTCTCTTTAATAGATATTTCTAATTTAATATATTATATTAGCCAATCCTATTAGGTTATTTTTGAGTAATATAACTCAAAATTTGGCTACTATATTTATGACTTGTTGATTTAAGAATTCATAACTATAGTTATTTTTATTTTTTATTTTAATTATTTTTATTTAGTTTTTTATTTTAATTATTTTTTTAATTAATTTAACATTCACCAGTGATTATCCATCTATACATAATTATATATAGCAAAACTAATTATTTTTTATTTTTAATAATATTTTTTAATTTTTTTTTTAATTTTTTTTAATTTTTTTTAATTTTTTTTAATTTTTTTTTTAAATTTTTGGTTTAATTTTTTTTAAAAAATATATTAATTATTGATTTTATAAACTTGCTATAGAAGTATATTTTATATAAAAAATCACTATAATTATTTTTTTATTTATTTTTTTTAATTATTTTTTATTTTTAATTATTTTTTATTTTAATTTTTTTTAATTATTTTTTTAATTATTTTTTATTTATTATTTTTTTATTTGTAATTATTTTTTATTTTTAATTATTCTTTAGTTTTAATTATTTTTTTATTTTTAACTATTTTTTTTATTTTTAATTATTTTTTTATTTTTAATTGGTTTTTTTATTTTTAATTATTTTTTTAATTTAGCAATCTTGCCTTTTATGTTTGTAAAATTTATTATATATGTGTACATTATATTCTACTATAACAAAAAGCTCACCTGATTTCATCCAGATGCAACGTCTAGCAAATTTTTGCCTCAATTCAAATTCTTAGCATTACTGAGAATTTATTCCCTTTTATTACTAGCTAGTACATGCTCATTATATCAAGATTGTCTTTGTTTTAAACTTTTCACTTCTAACTTCTCAAGTAAAAAAGGCCTACTAAAAAAATACAACAAGTGAAGAGAAAACATATAAAGAAAAAAATAAAATAGAAGGATATTAACTACTACCTAAATAAAAAACTAAATTTGACAAAAATATAAAAATAAAAAAAAGCAAAAAGAAAAAAAAACATAATAGCACTATTAATGCCTGTGCAAGACTATAAAAATTATATAGTATTGTATAAAGAAATACCTTATACCAAATACTATATGTATATAAAAAAAGAAAAAAAGAAATCTATATATCTAATAGGATGTTCTATTTATCATTACTCTTGACCTTTGATATGTTCTTCTTGTTTATCATATATGCAGAAACAGATCTTATTCGTGAAGTTAATTCAAATTCAGAAGCTGTATTTATAATTTGGAAGGAGTAAATACTGCTGAGCTTTTGGAGAAGGTAAACCAAAATATTCACTTTTTTGAAATTTTGAAAAGACCAAAGGGGTGCAGAGAAAAAGTACCAAATCTAAAAGAGTTTAAAGATATTTATACTATATATAATAATATATTTAATCAAGCTTCTACTTCTATTTTCATGTTCATAAAACTTGACAAAGCTCTAGAGTCTCTCTACTATATTCTTGCTCAATAGTACTAAAGCTCACCAAAGTGACTCACTTAAAAGTTTGCATATTTTTTTCATCTCTATTTCAGATGCAGAATATTCAGTAAATGAACTTTGTACTCAACAGCAGCCTGGTGAAGGTTTGTTGTATATAAATATATTGACTATAGAGTTTTCATAGATTGGTGTTCTTGAAAAATTTGGTATGAGACGTTATTAGAAAGAGTTGGTTTTTTTATTTTTAATTATTTTTTTATTTTTAATTATTTTTTTATTTTTTAATTATTTTTTTATTTTTAATTATTTTTTTATTTTTAATTATTTTTTTATTTTTAATTATTTTTTTATTTTTAATTATTTTTTATTTTTAATTATTTTTTTATTTTTAATGGTTTGGATTTACTGTTTTGTACTAAATTTAGTACATTTTGCAAAATGCATAAAAAATCCAAAAAATTAAAAAACTCAATTTTTTTTATATACAAAAATCTGATAAATCTTCAAAAATTGTTTAGCAAAATTTTTTTTTATATTAATAATAAAATTATTAAGAAAAAAATTTTTTAATAACCTTAATTTTTGTGTAACAATGCCCATACTAAGTTAATTACATTTCCGTCTGTATTTTTATTATAAAATTACTAGTAATTTTCAAATTGTGGTTTAGCACAAAAAATTTTTTCTAAAAAAAAGAACTTTTTAGAAAAAAAATCATATAAAATCAAAAATAAGACTTAAAGTTATCAAACTTTTTAGACATAATGCTCCATATCTAACAAATTATAAAGAGTTATTAAAATCATAATTAATAATTAAAATTAGCAAATAATCAGGTTTAAAATGTGTCATAATTTAGTACTTTGTACTAAATTTAGACGGGTAAATCCTATCCATTAATTATTTTTATTTATTAATTGCCAATTTGAATAAGATTAGCAATATTTTTATATTTAGAATTGGGGCAAAACAAATAGGACCCGAGCTATATATAGATGGGTAACAATTTGCTATTACTTATTTTTAACTATTTTTGTGTAAATTTTTTCTATATTTATTAATAAAAAATTACTACAAATCACCACTGGTGATCGTCACCGGTGATCTACAATGCATAAAACAAAATAAACAAAACAAACTAAATAAAAATTAAATCTCTTTAATATTAGGGTAAGGGTGAGAACTGGGATGGGGCAGGGGATATAGTTTATACCAAAATTTTATGAGGAATTTTTTTTTTTGCATAAAAAAAAGTAGTTTCATAGGCAAAATTTTAGGTTAGAAGCAATTTTAGGAATTTTTTTAAAATTTTTTGTTTTTGTTACACAAAAATTGATCTACATGTTATACCTGATCCTGAATTTTAATTGGTAAATTGAACACCGGTGATGATCACCGGTCGTAATAAATAGCAAACTTCTTATAAATATTAATGCTTATTTTTAACTGTTTTTTTCTGTAGATTTTTTTTGATTTTAGAAATATATAACAATTTTTTAAAATTGTTAGCTGTTCATAGATTGCTCAGGGTCCTAAGCAAATATATAAACAACATAGTACAAAATCTAAAACAGGCCTGTATATATAAAATTTTTATATGATTTAAAGAATTTTAAATATATTTTTACTCATATCTTCTTATTTACAGATTTGATTTTAATAAAATTTTACTAGTAAATGCACAACAACCTGCTCTACAACTTAAGGGTAGGGTGTACAAATTTCCAATTTCATATAAAATTGATTGTAGATCAACTTTGTATAACCAATTTATATAATATTGTTATAGAACAACTTTCTTGTTCTATTTCCAGAACATTCTAGAGCACAACAATTGTAAACCAAATAAATGTAAAAATACAAAACACAATTGCGCAACAGGAGTTTTATTAGTTTTATTAGTTTTATAAGTTTTACAAAAAGATATATAAACCCTCACTTTCTGACTTTCTACCCACAAGCTTTCTAGCTTAGATTTAGACTTCCTTTTCTCCTCCCTCCAATACTTAAATAATTGTATCTCTTGAATATTATTATCTAAATTAATAAAATATATCTTTGCTAAATAAATAATACTCTTGTTAATTAATAAATATAAACTGAACCGCTCTAGTGAAGTAATATTCCACTTCC